>CAUYRH010161064.1:0-84482 GCA_963574655.1 Perodicticus potto
AGATGTCAACATTTATAATTATCAACCAGAAACCGATGTGATACATAATATTATTGACCTGCTCATCTGCCTTACTTGAAAGCAATTAGAACCCTAAACATTAGCATACATTCCATTTTCAAGGAACCAATTTAACTTGCAACCAGATAGCAGAAAGTTCTATAACTTAGAACTATTTATTAAAACTGTCAAGGGCAACACACACTTAAGGATGAAAGTAAACTACAGCCAATCCCTTCTTATCATGGGCTCACATCTGTATTTCCCTTGGCTCTGTGCTTGTCAATTCAAAATTATCAAGTTACAATGAGTTCATAACCTTCACGTCACATTTGGAAGTAAGGAGCCTTCCAAATTAATTCGCCTCACAATGGTGACCTTCTGTCTCCAACTAAAGTATCTTGTCATAAATTTCTCATATTGTTGATGTACTAATCTATGCATTACCTGAAGATACGAAAATGGACACTGGTTCAAGATTAGCTAAAGCATGCCTTTGTACTGTCTTGCACATAGACATTTTAATTCTTTATGATGTAGTACATAGCCAATGATTCTAACTTGTCTAATGGTGCCCTCTGATGGAAAGAGCATGGCTCTGGAATGAGGAGTCCCCCCCCCCTTTTTTTTATTGTCTTTATTATTAAATCATAGCTGTGTACAATTGTGCAATCAAGGGGTACAATGTGCTGGTTTCATATACAATCTGAACTATTTTCATCAAACTGATTAACATAACCTTCCTGGCATTTTCTCAGTTGTTAGATGAAGACATTTGTATTCTGCATTTAGTAAGGTTCGCCTGTACATGTTCTTCTTAGCAAAGTATCTCAAGAATGGAAGAAAAAGTATCCAATGTACTCAGCCCTACAATGAAGCTAATTTATAGCTTTCATATGAAGGGTATAACCCAACTATAGCACCCCCTTCTTTCTTCTAAACTTTCATATAAAAATGTCTCGCCTTGTGACAGACTCTGAAACACCCCCACCTCTGTTGTGGTGTTTTTGCAGGTTGATCCTCACATCTGGCTTCCAATAAATCCTTATATTATTTCTGCCTCAACAGCCTTAATTTCAGTGGACAGAGTCATTTTTTTGGATGAAAATATCTGAGATGCTTTTTTAGAAGTGGGAATACTTATTTCAGAAGTAAAACAACAGTGTACGCCTACTAATTATTGGCAGATTTCTTTTTACATATAATCCCCAGAGAACCCATTTCAGAAATACACTACATTTACATAGATTTCAGGATCATGGTCTTCTGTTCTGACACTCTCCCTCCGGTTTCCTCAGCCATCTCTCCCAGAACCATTCTTTTGCTATTTTGTGATAACTAACTTGTTTTTCTTTTGTTTTGTGTGAAGGATTTTCATGGTAGACAACTGTTCACAGACTATCCTCTCCCTCGGTTAGACAGGGGCCCCGGTGGACACAAGGTCTGAGGTCACACTGATGCCTGAAGTGCTGTCCTGACTCTCATACTTAGAGGGAGGGAATACGGATGGGAGGTGAAGTCCATGAACCCACCAAGTAAGTGTTCACCTGGCTCCTGAATTCCACACTTAGTAGATCTCACACCAACATTGGGTCCTCAGCCTATGGGATAAAGAATATCATGATGGGAAAAGTCAAACAGAAGCCTCTGGACTCACCCCCTCAAATAAAAAATACAACATTATATACCAGGCACAGGGGGATGGCAGAAATCGATGCCACCTTTCAAGGATCTAAATGATTCAGGGGTCATAGCCTCCATCATATCTTCATTTAATTCTCCAGACTAGCTCCAGAAAAAACCAGATGGATCCTAGCATGGACTACTAAAAATTCAACTACCTTGTAGCCCCAATTGCAGCTGTTGTGTCAAATGTAATATTTTTCTAGAGCAGATAGCACAGCCGTGGGTACAAGGGTTTATGGCCACCGACGTGTCAAATATATTCATTTTTATTCCAATCAGAAAAGACAATCAGAAATACTTTTAACCTCAAACTCTGGGGCTCAAGCAATCCTCTTGCCTCAGCCTCCCAAGTAGCTGGGACTATAGGCACCCACCACAACACCAAGCTAGAGACAGGGTCTCGCTCTTGCTTAGGCTAGTCTGGAACACGAGTTCAAGCAATCCACCCACCTCAGCCTTCGAAAGTGCTGGGATTACAGGCATGAGCCATCATTCCTGGCCTTACTTCTTTGAGGAACGGGAGACTTTACTTAATAAAAACCTCAATTGTTTAAAAAAAAAAAGAAAGAAAGAAACCTGGATTATTCAGGTGTAGTGTTAGCTAGAATGTACTTCATCTACTTCATCTGCCCCTTTTGCCCCTGTTTTATTACAGCCCCCAAGGTATTTATTACTGTAATATTTGTAGAAAGATATGTTGCATTTGGCTGTGTCATGATGACATCAGTACCAGTTTGCCTGGTCTAGGTACAAAGAAATAAAATCCATTTTACCTACTAAAAAAAAAAAAAGAAATAGTTTTGAAACGAGCAGCATTATACATTGCCCCAGAGCTTCTGCCCCTGATTATAATAAGGAGAGTGCCAAAAAAAAAAAAAAAATGTAGCCACATTTCAAGAAAGGAAAAAAACGTAATAGAATTGTAATACAAAAGTCATTTTAGACTTCTGCAATTACAAGAGGTGCTCAAACATGACTTGTATTCATTTTTTGTTACTGGAACATATTGAATATTACAATTGTATTACAAGTTTTTCCTTTATTAAGTACATACATTTTTGGCACCCTTTGTGTATTCCAGAGAGATCTGGACGACTTGGACATACAACAGAAACTCACAATGACCCATGACACATATTACATTCTGCTAAAGGGCTGGGTGAGTAGGAAGAGTAGCAAGCTGGAGGCCTTGGTAAGGCTGATGCACTAAGCAGAGTAAAAGACAGGCCTTATAAAGATTCCAGGAGGTACATCAGTAAAAACGTAGGGATCCAGTGGCAAGGGGTATACCAATGAGCCTCCTCCAAAGTTAAAGACAAAATATCACATCTTACACTTTCTATTCTCAAATAGGAAGGTCTGCGCACATATGTTCTGAAGGCAGCATATGCCGCACTTGGAACTATTTCCCTAACTCATACACCAGGTGACACAAAGACTGTTGCACCTGAGACGTCCCCAGGGAAGAAGAGAGCTTGTCAGAAAGTCAGGGCTGTGGCAGTACAAGTAGCCCTGCCCCTTGTGCCATATGAGCCGGGGACCCTGTAGTGTTGGAGATACTGGAAGTGGGGAGAGGCACTATATGGAACATATGGTTAGCTCCAATGGAGGATGACGACACTGGCCCCGGGGGCCTGGGGTAGGGCCCTTCCCTATGCAGTGAAGGATTAGACACCTATTTAAAATAATTCCTGGTCTGCTGGTGAGCTCCAGGAACGAAGGAAGTCTTGATCCGGGCACCAAGCAACGGTGTATGCAGAACTCCTTGGCCTGAACATGGTCCTATCACACCTACCAAATTATAATGTCAGGTGGACCCAGGAGCAATTCATCACAGGATGGAAATAGCACATCTGGAATCTTAAATGACCAAGACCAGAGGGCCCAAGTAAACGGCATGAACAGGTAGCTGAGGCCCCCTTGTCAACCACAATGCCCTTTCCTGAGCTGGAACCCGCCACTATGTGGGCAACCACTTACATGCAGCTAATGATGGGCCAGCCCAGCAGGCAGTACAAGCTGAGAGTGGATGGTAGCTCTGCAGCAGCCTCACTCACACGTGGCCTTGAAAGAACAGTTTCAAGTGCTCTGGAGGGTACCAGAACCAGAAAATAACCTAGCCTGTGGAAGATGAAGGCCAGCAACACCTGACCTGCATTGCAACGATTTATTTTTCAATTGACTGACACAGGGAACACGATCCTTGTCACAGGTGTTCAGTTTCCAGCCAATGCTCTCTTTTTCAAATTAACCTGAAAGCCAGACAGCTGAGCTACCCTCAAGCTAATTGCAATTGATGTTTCTAAGAGTCTCAGATCTCTTCGCTTTCTAACACTATCATCTTAATCTGCTGAGGGTGTAAGGCTTTGATGGTGGGTCACCTCGCATCCTAGTACAAATCAGGTTTTGCCAGAAGCCCTTACGTAACCCAGGATGCAGACACACCCCCAGCAACTCACAGGAGCAAATGCAGAGCCTCTTCCCCTGGTAATCACATTAAAATGGAGGAGACCAACTCAAAGAGAAGCCTGAAATGTGGTAAACAAAGAGACTGCATGCCTCCTTCAAAAACTTAATCAGAAAATCAAAAACTTAATCTTCCTGTACATACAAGAAGACATTTTGATTATACCATATTCAGGAATCCAGCCTAGCACCTACTCTTATGCCATTGAAGCAACCTAATTAGCTTTCTGGTTATACCTTTATTTTGCTGCCACTCTTTGGATGCTTGCTTTCCAAACACAGTCAAACCGACATGTAACTAGCTGCTCTGCGTCACCGTGGCTACCTGCTATGGCACTTTGTGTCAGTCTGATGGGCGGCTTTCCCCCCAGCTAACTCATCTTATCTGAACTGACACGAACAGAACAAAACCTTTCTGTTACCTGTCAAGGAGGCAGCACCTACTATAGGACCCAAGTATTCAGCTTTCTTAATCCCACATTCACTGGTATATGTCAAGAAACAGGATGGCTTTTCTGAACCGGCTTTGTGGGAAAGTGTCAACGAGCTGAAGAGAAATTTACAGCTGAACGAAATCATGGACTTCACCCAGAATAACCCTGATGCTTTTCAAATTGGCAGCCTAGCTCCTGAATAGTGAATGGGACTTCTGCAAGGCTGCTCAGCTAGAGAGCAGGAGTGTCATTATGGCAATGCACCCGGATAAAAAGAAGGCATCAGCTGAACAAGTTGGATTGCCCTAGAAAACCTGCAATTACCACCTCCCACACAGCCTCAGCTCTGTCTTCTGGTTACTGATGCTCTGCTCTCTTTGGTATCTCCCTGGTTGGTTCCAGTTGCTTCTGATGGCGTGTGGTCTCAGGGTCTAGTCAAGAGAATAGCAGTCATGCTAGGTATTTAAAATAGAGGGTATCACCAAAAAATCCCTTGACGATAAAGATATTTGCACCAGATTGTTCATAACAGCTCAATTCATAATTGCCAAGTCATGGAAGAAGCCCAAGTGCCCATCGAGCCATGAATGGATTAATAAATTATGGTATATGTATACCATGGAATACTATGCAGCATTAAAAAAAGATGGAGACTTTACCTCTTTCACGTTTACATGGATGGAGCTGGAAAAATATTCTTCTTAGTAAAGTATCTCAGGAATGGGGGAAAAAAATATCCAATGTGCTCAGTACTACTGTGAAACCAATTTATAATCACTCACACTTGCATATGAAAAATGAAACACAACTATAGCCCAGGATGAAGGAGGGAAGGGGAAGAGGAGGGGAAAGGAGGGGGGTGGGTTGATAGAGGGAGGGTTATAGGGGGACCACACCTATGGAGCATATTGCATGTACAAGTTGGGTCTATCAGTTGTAGAACACAAATGTCTTAACTCTGTAATTGGGTAAATGAAGTAAAAGCTATGTTGATTAGTAGGAAGCACTCCAATTTGTACAAATAATCAACACATCGAATCCCATAAGGGCATAAATGTATTCATGATCTATATACAAATGACTTAATTAAAAAAAAAAAAAAAAGGAACTGGAACTGGGGCATGATGTTGGATAGTTGATTGAATTTGAGCCCTGTCCATAGATCTTGATTTGTAGTCCTGCAAAAGCTGAGACAAGGACTTGCATATAAATACTTTATTTGGATGTGATCCCAGGAAACCATAGGGGGTAGAGTAGGAAGAGTAAAGCAGAGATGGGAGGAAGGTCAGTAAAGGGCATGTTGAGGAGTGGGCCCGCGTGTGGGCGACAGGAGCTCAGTGGAGGCTGTTTGCAAGACTGCGGCTGCTTAGGGGAAGAAGCCAGCATGTGTGGGAAGTGTCCATCTAGGCTGCAGGAGTCTCACCCAGGAAGCACCAACAGAGTGGTCTATGCCATGAAAGAATTCTCTTATGTACTTGGACACTACCCGTAACGTGGGGCAGAAAGATACCAAGGACTGTGGGAACATGAGAACTAAGAACCACGGCACTAAGCATATTATCATGGTTTGCTGTTGGTCAACTATGTGGCTAGGGAGATGGCTCTGGGCCACAGAGTACAACATGGAGGGGATTGGCCATCTTAATCACAGAGGTGATTCCCTGTTCTAGTGCCAGTATTCTTCTGCACTTTGCCTCACCAGTGCCTATATCTCTATTTCTTTTTCTGAAATTTGCTTTCTCTCTCTCTCTCTCCCCTTGCCCCTTTCTTCTAAAATACCAAATATAACCTGCAGGTTAAAAGACTCTCCAAAACATGGGTATGGTTTGTTTGAAATTCCATTCGGCTCCTTGTTTCGCTGTGTCTACATTCAAGGTAGTACTTTATTGTGAGCGCTTGACCGATGTTTATTTTTAGAAAAAACATAATGAGAACACCAGTGTGAGGAGGGCGATTTTGATCTTTGCACACATTCACGTGTGTTTGCCTCAGACACCACGCCAGACAGCTGACGTCCATATGTGTGCGGTACAGTGAGTTCTGGATGGAGAGGCTAGGAGTTTATTTATAGGAAAAGTCTCTTTGATGTATTACATTAAATTAGATTTAGTGCTATACAATCATGTTGCCTTTTCTAAATAAAACGATTCTTTAGGCTCTCCCACAAAATTCAACAGGTGCGACCACACTGACTGTGGAGCATGCAGGTTTGCTCACTGGCCCTCAGCGGCTGAGTGTCCCTCTGTGTGTGTGTGTGGGGGGCAGCATATGTTCCCCAAACAGGTGAAACAAGTTCATAAGGGAATATGGTTGACATAAAGCCATGTGGGTAGGGCTTGGAGGAAACAGAGTCCGTAGGTGTTCAGGAGGATGTATATGTGAGACAGAGCCTAGGATTTAACATGGTCAGTAAATGACTTGCTCAGAGATGGAAGGATTTGAGCCAAGATTTGAAGCCTGAGAGCTTTCCCCAGAGACCCTTCCAGGGGAATTACACATCAGACCTAGGCAGCCTGATTCCAGAATATAAGAGAAGATACAGTTGCAAATGCCAGGGAAGAACCTGAGTGCTGGGCAGAGGGCTTTAGAGGTATAGCCCTTCGTGGTGTCCTCTTATAGCTGAACAAACTGGAAGATATCACACACAGAGGGGACCACAAATGAATACACATTTTAAGAAAGAAAAAAGTGTATAAAAATTGTAGTACTCAAGTCAAGGTTGACTCTGAAACTCCAAGAGGTGCTTGAATGTGGCTTGTATTCATCTTTTGTTATCTGTATATATTGAGTATACCCAGAGGGTCTGTGTGCGTGTGTGTAAAACCAGAATTGATCTTAGTGCTAGGATTCCATTGCCCCATTTGTTCATTTTTAAAGTTCTATATGAAAACAGTGTCATTAAGTCTTAATAAATTCTTACACTTATTAAGGTTTGTTGAGTGCCTTGCACAAACGCTATAGCAGTGAACAGAACACATTCTCTCTCTTAGTGGGGTTCATCCTACAGGCAAACAAATGGTTACACTTCAAGGCAATAATGTCCTAATAAAAGTGTTCATGGAATGATATGGAGTCTGATTCTAAGCATAGTCTCTAAGTGATGTACAATTTATTTCCTGTTCTCAGTGGAGTTCCATATGTTTTGTAAGGAGACAGAATGAGCAGAAAATGTTAGGAGAGAAAATCCAATGGGTCAAATACTAGGAGTATATGTTTTATTTGTGAATGATAATTCAGCCTAGCAGTGTGTCCCGATGCAAACGGAAATGGCCCTGAAGAGCTGTCATCAGACCACACCGAAGCATTATACACAGGGGGGCGCCGATCTGGGTTCACCTGGCTGGCATGGGGCAGCTGTCTGCCTTCTTCCACCTCTGGCTGGGTCTCTTCAGGTTGTAAGAGTCCAAGGCCTCTATTGGGGCATTTTCCCAGTGAAGGGCACCAGCATCTTCTGCAGGTTAACTAAACTGCTGATGTTTGAGGCGGGAAGGGTCAGACATTGGGTCATTTCTCTTCCCTCTCTTCCCCTTGGTTACCTCCAGACAGTTGAGTCCCTCTAGTGCATGCAATGACAGCAGTCTTCTGTAGGCTTCTTCACCAGTTCCTACAATTTCGTAAGATGAAATCTTGGTAACAAGGTAACAAACACTGATTCCATGTCACTCTGAGTGGCTCTGCTTCCCTGATCATGTGCCGGCTGCATTGGCACCTGCCGTCTCACCCGACTGTCAGCCGCCTCCCACCTTCACCCTCTCCGTGACACACACCCATGCTCGAGTGTCTTCAGAAGGTGCAGATCTGCCCTAAACAGGTTTAGAAATGAATACGCAATTATATGTAACTGCTTGTTTTATTGAAATTGCTTTGAGTAAAATGACAGTCCTTTTTCTATTGACGGAGCACCTTCTGAAAGCTTTCTTTGTTCTTTATTTTTCTTTGTTAAATTATTTATTCAATATAAATTACTTATGTCTTTTTTTCTCTTTGTTTTTCAAAGGTAATCATGTAGGTTTTGAAAAATTATAATGAAAAATCAAAATCTTCACACTTTCATGAGAACACTACTTTGCCTGTGGATTTCGTATCCAGTGACAGTCTAATTTTCATAAAATTACAAAGTACCTTAGTGGCACGTATTGGCTCAAACACACTGATGATCTGTTCACTCTGACCCAACCATTCAGGACAGGGATTGGCCCTTCTGAATGAAATGATACCCTTTCTCCAATGTCTTGACTGTCCCTGAGATTCTTAGAGTCCCAAGAGAATCATTTTTTAAATTCCATTGACATGAAATGTTTCTTGTATGTTTCCCCCAAAAGCTCATGAATATAATTTCCACATCATTATTACAGCAAATGATTATGTCAGCATCTCTGATCATGTGGAAAATTAAAGATGCTAAATTAAAATATTGGCACCGATGTGAATAAGCAATGATGGTAAGATGTCTGTATTTTAGAAGTCTTTGTTTATTTAATCATTGAAAAATTATACATTACATATCTTTGATGTGTAAAATGAAACATGTAGGCTGGGTGTGGCAGCTCACGCCTGTAATCCTAGCTCTCATTGAAGGCCGACGCACGTGGATGGTCTGAGCTCGGGAGTTTGAGACCAGACTGAGCAAGAGCGAGACCCTGTCTCTATTAAAAATGGAAAATCTAGTTGGGCACTGTGGTAGGTGCCTGTAGTCCCAGCTACTCTGAAGGCTGAGGCAAGAGGATCACTTGAGCCCTAGAAGTTGAAGTTGCAATAAGCTTTGATGATGCTACTGCACTCTACCCAGGGCAACAGAGTGAGACTCTGTCTTAAACTGAAAAAAAAAAAAAAAAAAACAGAAACAAAAAACTTTTGACGCTGACTTTGAATTTTATACATTGGTTAACAGCTTTTATAATACTTTTATGAGGCAAGTACATTTTTCATGGGAACCATCTTCTTACTGAATCTTCTTATATTTTCAGAAAGGTTTCTTTAGTGCCTGACCAATAAAAAGTATCCGCAAATGTGAATGATTGCAGATGGTCCTCAATTTAGGGTAGATGGTTTGACTTAACGAATTTTTACAGTTTACAGTAGTGAGAAAGTGACACCCTGTTAGTAGAAACTGTACTTTGAGTACCCACACAGCCACCCTGTTTTTCACTTTCAGCACAGTATTCAATAAAAGGCGTGTAACAGTCAACACTCTGTTATCAACTGGGCTCTGTGTTGGAAGGCATTGCCCAACTGGCAGCTAATGTGAGTGTTCTGATCACGTTTCAGGCAGGCTAGGCCAAGCTATGATGTGCAGTAGGTTAGGTGTATTAAATACATCTTAGAAGTTGATATTTTCAATTTAAGATGGGCCATAACCCCATTGTAAGTGGCGAACACCTTTGGTGTGCTAGTTTTATATGGAGGCGGTGGTAGGAAATGAAACCCGCTGTTCAAAAGTATAGCTTCTTTGTAACTTAAATGTTTGTGTGTCCAGCCTGCTTTTCAAATTTAAATTTTTTCAAATAACTATTAGTTGTCTTAATGTTGTGGTAGGTTTGTCCTTGATTCGTGGACCTCAGATATCGCCAGGAGCAGCAGTTTGTATCCAAAATTATTACAAAGGAATTTGCATATTAGAAATATGCCCATCAAAGTTCCATTATTCAATAAGGTCACAGCAGCAATTCTGATTAAAGGACTGAGTCTTGACAGCTCTGAGGATACATCCAAGACATGTCATTATAAGAATCTTACAACAAAGAAAACCCTTAATTCCCTTACATGTAAAATATGGGTAATAATCCCTACCCTGTGGTTTTAATGAAAATGAGAGAAGCTCCTGAATTACTGAGTTGAAAATAACCAGACAGATGCAGGATCGGGATGCCAGGTCAGCTAGCCACTTTTACTAGTCTGCTCCTGGTTATGATCCTTGCAAGAGACGGAACTCAAATTTGTCATTTTTAAACATGCTGTGAGCCGCAGGCTTATTCAGGATTACTTAAAACCATAAATATTAAATGTAAGAGCCTTAAGAATCTACTGAATAGCTATAGTGGCATTTTATTAATGTTATTATTTTAAATAAATAACTATTTTGAAAGCTTTGGCTCTGTACATCAGCTCAGTGCACTGAGGTAGTAAACGAGAATGGTGTAGCATGATGCCAGGCTGTGCTTCAGAGATTCCAAGTGTATCTATGAGAGTAACAGAAAGTTCCAAATCAAAAAGAAAAAGCTTGCCATCACCATTCAGAATTTCTAAAGCTTACTGGAAGTGTATAGTTTTAAAGTCTATTTTCGTTTTGAATACCCTGATGGAATAGACCAGTTTGGCAGTCTGAAAAAGAATAGAAACTCAGCTGTCAGACAAGTATGGCCTGAGGAAGAGACATACTGAGGGCAGGATAGAACAGACAGAAATGAGACACAGGCTTCAGTTTTCATGGTTAGGCTAGTGAGAAGAATGCACGGCACTGCTAGGTGGAGAAAATGAATCACAGAACCTTACCATTATTTGTGAGATTCATTGATATAATGAACTTGCCTCCACAGTGGATACATTGAAAGGTTTTATAGGGTACCCACCTCTCCTAATCCTTAGGGAATAAATTGCCAATATTATACAAACTTTGCTTTCTTGTTCAGAAAGTTTGTGGAATTTATCATTTCAGACAAACAGAAGGAAAAATAAGTACAAACCAGTGGAAAGGGGATTTTATTTTGGTTGTTTGGTTTTTGTTGCATGAAGGTTTTTTGTTTTTGTTTTTGTTTTGATGTTGGTTGTTTTGTTTTATTTTAAAGATGATCAAATCGCTGAAGGAATTCCCTTGAGAATAACAGAAGTTTAGAATTGAGAAAGACCTCCAAGACCTGCTTACCCTATTGGAAGAGCACCAGATCCAAGACATGTTCTGCAGAGAAAGGGTTCCATGATCTAATCGATTGGGAAACCTTAGTGCTCTCTTGGAGAGTAATAATATGTATTAGTGTGTTCAAGGCTCTGATAAGTCCTACATTAAATAAACCATTTTACGTTTAAACCAGGGATTCCCAAATTTTTTGGCCAGAGATACCTTTTATGCCCCCAAAACTTTGCACACTTCTAACTGTTTAATCCAAATCTGAATTTGCCCTTAGTATCTTTCTACTCAACCTCTGGTCCTTAGATGAACAGCACCAGCATCTTGTTAGAAATGAGGGTCTTAGGCCCAGTCCTAAACTTATCAAATTAGAATCTGCATTTTAACAAGATTCTTAGGTGATTTAATATGCATACTAAAGTTTTAGGCACAGGTCATGTATTCAATCTGATTTAAGTTAGGAGCCTGCAGGGAAATCCCTCCTGCCCAGCATTGTGAGCAATTTGAGAGCTGCAGGCATGTTGTATCTGCAAATTGCAAACTGTATCTGCTCGTGCTGCTTCCCCATGACTCTGGGAGATGTCTTTCTGAGGCCTGAGTGAATCTTTACAACCTGTTCCATTTCTTTAGTGATCTGTGAGTGATGAAATTCTAGATTACAAATAGCAGCTAGACAAAGGAGCCTATGCCTTCTCGCAGGCGGGGTGTCAGCTGGTGAAGTTTACAGAAGCAGATGTATTTAGCAGAAATCAGAGCATGACTAACTCTTCAAAAAGATTTGCACATGCACAAAAAGGGCAGGGCAGTCCAGAATTGCAGGAAGCTTTTCAAGTATGATTATCAGTTTGTTCTGACAGGTGAGACATTTATGATGAATCTCAATACTACTCATTATGCAAAATGCCCATAGAAATATCTCTATCAGATGCAACTAAAATGTGTACAATTGACTCCTAAGGAGTATAAGGGCCCTTTCTGAGATAGCGGACATGATATCTGTATCTTGATAGGGGTTATACATTTGTCAAACTCTGCATGTTATTCCCTTAAGGTCTGTGTACTATTTCACTGTATAAGGATTATACCTCAATAAAAAAGTAAAACATTTGTCTTATGAAATTTAAGTACAGCTGATATTACTTGCAGCAATAAGGGCTGTCAAGGATACTTTGATGGAAACATGCATTTCGAAATAAATGCCCTTCACTTTCCATATGGAGCTTTTTATTAGCAAGAATAGCCGTTTTGTAGACTGGTTTGCAGTGACCTCATGAGCATGTCAATCAGCAATGCTAGCTCTCCAGCGAAGCCATGGTCATGGCACACAGGCTTGGAGCATAGGCTCTGCATACAGACAGTCTGGGTTCACATCTAGGGCTAATTCCTGGTGATCCAGAGCATATGACTTGACCTTTCTGTGAACTAGTTTCTTTATCTGTATAGTATGAATAATGAAAACATTTCTTTACAGGAATGATTTAGTATTTATGAAGAATCTAGAACGGTCCTGGCATCCAGCAGACACTATCTACATGTCTATTAGATGAATACAATGGCCACCGTTTGTTGTCATCTGAAACTTACTTATCACTATTTGAGATGATCCTATTTTGAATTATTTCTTTTGGTATTACTGTCAGTTACCCACCTACCTACTTCATGAGCCCCAAGACACAAGGAACTCATCTGTTCTGTTCATCGTTGTACTCCGGAAACCCTAGGAGAGTGTGTCACAGACAGTAGATGAACAGGAACACATTGAATAAATTAATAAATTAATGATGTTTAAACAAAACCAGTTCTTAAAGAAATGAGCCCTTTAGGGTGGTGCCTGTGGCTCAGTGAGTAGGGCGCCGGCCCCATACACTGAGGGTGGCGAGTTCAAACCCGGCCCTGGCCAAACTGCAATGAAAACATAGCCGGGCATTTTGGTGGCCGCCTGTAGTCCCAGCTACTCAGGAGGCTGAGGCAAGAGAATTGCCTAAGCCCAAGAGCTGGAAGTTGCTGTGAGCTGTGATGCCACTGCACTCTACCGAGGGCGACAAAGTGAGACTCTGTCTCTAAAAAAAGAAAAAAAGAAAGAAAGAAAAGAAATGAGCCCTTTAATATAATCTCGTTTCCTTAAATAGTGATTATGACAAGTCAGTACCTTATGGGGCTGAGGTATCTGGCTTGATAGGATTAAGAAAGACTCCCGAATGATGGGAGGAGCCAATAACAGGAAAACCCAAGACATGAGCCTTACAAGTAGAGGAAGGTGCCAAGGACAGCTCTCCCACCTGAATGGGGATGGATGTAGCGTGTCTCAGGGTCTAGAGGAGATTAATTTATCAATGTTTAGACTAACATGTTATTTGTCCTAGAGAAACAGAACGTCTGCTTTTAAGAATACTCAAAAGCTTAGTAAAGACATTACATATACCGTCTAATCAGGCTAAATTTACCTTTTTTCCCTGTAGGATAGTAGACCACCTGCGATGAAGAATTGTATACTATGGCCAAGAGAAAAGTCACATTAACAGCAGAAAGGTTTCGACCTTCAAATGTGGCAAGTGCTATATTTCCAACACCCCTGCATTGCCCTTCCAAGTCCATGAGGTGGGGGTCTTTATGATGCTTATCTTTTTAACATTCAGAACTTCCCCAGTATCTTGTACTTAATAAGCACAATACATATATAGACAGCTAAGTGAATTGAATTTGAGAGTATACATATGTGCACAAGAGCATGAGACCCAGGATTGAAAGTAAAGCTCAGTTTTGTAGCAAGACTGCCTGCTGGAGGGAAGAAGGGGCCCCCACACAACCACTCCTTGTACCTCACAGTTCCTTACTGGCCTTGCTCGGTCTGCAGTTTATCTCTGCAAGACTCTCTCTGACAGACACTCAGACTGCAGTAATGAACAGCAAGGGTTCACTTCCAGCACCAGGAGTTATCAGATAAGCCCCTCGGGGCAAGGTGGAACTGTCGCCCCTGCAGGAGGAGGAGCGGAAAGTGGGGTAGGAAGTATTTTTCCTTGTTGAAAGATGGTCTGCCAGGCAGTCTCTGGGCCTCTCATCCAGGTCTGACATCAGTCTTTCCCATTCTCTTCGCATCTTCTCACTGACAGAGTGTCACGGGTAAGGTGTGCATCACAGTAGCCGCTGGGAAACTTGGACATGTTCTCTCTAGGCTGCTGGCCCCTACCTGCCATGATGTCCAGAGATAGAAAAAACA
Organism: Perodicticus potto; assembly: GCA_963574655.1. Lineage (NCBI taxonomy): Eukaryota > Metazoa > Chordata > Mammalia > Primates > Lorisidae > Perodicticus > Perodicticus potto. Next base: position 14,648 of record CAUYRH010161064.1, read on the forward strand.
ATTTGATACAACCCAGCGAGGGTCTCATTTACATCACCCATCTCCTATGACCTGCAGTTGTTTCTCTTTTTTTGTCTTGAGATACATGAGCTCTCTGATCTGCCTTCTGCCTTCCCCAGATCATTTCCATAGACTGCAGGGGGCACAGAGAGGGCAGCGTTAGAGCGTGCAAGCGGATTTCACCGCAATACCTCTGTTCAGAGAGGCCTGATCGAGTCATGTATGACGGTGCTTCTCAAACCACAGTGTGTCCACATCCCCTACAGGTGTCATTTATGTATTTATTTATTCCTTTGTTTATTCACTTAGCTCTGTCCCCAGGGCTACAGTGCCATGGGGTCAGCCTGGCTCTCAGCAACCTTAAACTTCTAGGTTCAAGGGATCCTCCTGCCTCGGTCTTCCAGGAAGCTGGGACTACAGATGCCCACAACACTGGCTTGTGGGGAGCGGGCTGTGGGTGGCAGGGCCCACAAAGCCTGAGAAATGGTCAGGGCGTGACCCCCAACCACGTCCCCTCCCTTCACAACATTATTTTCACCTGTCACAAGTCCGGTAGCCCATGCATATGTTGTTAGTGACAAGCACACAGTTTTTCCTCTTTAAGGTTGATCTCTACCCCATGTCTTAAGATTTATGCAATCTTGTTAGATACTGTATAAATACAGCTGTTTCCATGGGTCTGTGGCTGGCTGGCTATAGCCACTAGCCGTGTCCGTCCTCCCGACCCTGTCCTATCTCGAGGTGCCAGTCTTTCTTTGCCTCTCCCTGTCTTTCATGGAAATTTCCCACCATTTCCACTCAGGTCACTCTCCCCACTGGCCCCGGCTATGAGCCACCACACCTGGCCTTAAAGGCCAATTTGAATTCAGCAGGTCTGAGCAAGGCCTGAGATTGTATCTCTAAGAAGGCCCAGGTATTGCCCTGGACCACACTCTGAGTAGCAAAACTCTAAAGTGAATTTATTACTCTTCATGAAACTGATTCCACTTTTTTTTTAAGAAACCTTTTTCTCCTCTTTAGCTCATATGATAACTGCATATCCTTTGCCTCAGAAAGGGGTGAATATAAACTCCCTAGACAAGGAGGAGATTTCCCAGCTATACTGGCAGAAGTGAAAAACTCAGTATCATTACATACCAGCAGCATCGCTAGAGTGTTACATTTCCACTGCAGTCAGTTTTAGAAAGAAAATGTTTTGAGAAAACTTATCTGTGAGAGAGCATCTCTGTGCTGTTTCTAAAATTCTTATTTTTCTGGTATCTTCCGGCAGGCGGTGGGGAAACCTGCTTAGGCTCACCCCTCCTTCGCTCTGAGCTTTATGGTGACACTTTTCTGGCAGAGATGTCAGCAGAATCTGCTTTTGTGCCGAGTTGAAAGGAGCAGGGGAAGCCCTGCTTCATTTCTGCCCGGGAAAGATGGGACATGATGAAATGTGACTTCTTTCCCTGAAATACGGAAGGACAATTGGTGAAAAATGAAACACAGCCCTGGGATCACTCTTTGCCGAGGGCCAACTCCCCGAGCAATGTGCTACTTCTCAGTAGTTTCTGGACAGGGCTTAAAATAAATCAGAATCCTAAAGGAAGAAAAAGTTCTGTTTCTTTGCAGTGGGATTTGAGAAAATGGAAAACCCATAACAATGTGATTTTTACTCTATTCGTGGCAAACCAAACATGCTAAGTAGCTTTGCTCATTCGTTTCTTTGCATACACACATGCACGTACATGGGCAGACCACACATTTAAGGCACGGAATGGAAAATTGATAAGCAAAATGGAATTTAAATTCAAGTACTTCTTTTGCAGTTGGAGCTGCAGACCTTTAAGAAGTGGGAGCATGTAGGTCAAAGTCAACGGAGCAGCAGAAACATGGGATGAACAAGTCTAGAGATCGGCTGGGCCACATGAGGAATTTAGCGGACAAAATTGTATAATATTTGGGATTTTTGTTAATTTGACTTTAGCTGTTATTGTTAGACACACACATGAAAGTAAGCATATGAGATGGCAGATATGTTAACATGCTTCACAATAGTAACTGTTTTCCTTTCTGTGTATATACTGTCACATCATGAGGCAAACCTCCAATAGATACAATTTATATATACTTTTTATGTATGTATGTGTATGTATAAATATGCACCCACACATATAATATGCTGAAAACTTCAGTCCACAGAGGAAAAAGAAATAAACTAGATGAAGATGAGAAATGCCAAAAATTGGGAGAAAAGATGGCTTTTGACAATTAAGAATAAAAATCTGAACATACCCAGATAGGTATTAATGGCACAGACTTATGGAAGATGAAAGTCCAGTTTATTCTCCCACGCAGAAAGTCGAAATAGAAACCTGGTCTCTAAAGATTTGAAGCTTTAAACCTTGAAATCTTATTCTCTAATCATCAGTGGCCTTAGATGTGTTAAAAAATACAGGTGTCAGGCCAGGCATGGTGGGCAGGTGAGGCAGGAGGATTCCTTAAGCTCAAGAGTCCCAGACCAGCCTGAGCTAGAGTGAGATCCCCATCTCTGTTAAGAATAGAAAAATTAGCCGGGCACCGTGGTGGACACCTGTAGTCCCAGATATGTGGGAGGCTGATGCAGAGTGTAGCTTGCGCCCAGGAGTTAGCCTGGGTCACAGGCCGAGACTTTGTCAAAAGAGAGAGGGAGAGAAAAGAAAGAATACAGTAGAAGCATCAGCTGGAGTTTAAATGGAGGATAAAACTAGGCTCCGTCCAAACGATTCAGGATATTCTTGCCAAAAGTCTTCTTTACTTGAGTCTCCCAAAAAAATTAAAAATATCTGAGGACAAGTGTAAGGGTTTTTACAATTATGTTAGATAAAAGAAAATGACCACAGGGAAAAAAATTTGCACTATCAATAGATCGGGCAGAATTATTCACTCCTTGTTTGAATTCTCCATCCCAAAGGAATGTCCATTAAACTACAAAGGCAAGGATTCATGAAGAAGGAACTGTGGGCTTGGCACCCATAGCTCAGTGAGTAGGACACCAGCCACATACACCGAGGCTGGCGAGTTCGAGTCCAGCCCAGGCCAGCTAAACAACAATGACAACTGCAACCAAAAACTAGCCAGGTGTTGTGGCAGGCGCCGGTAGTCCCAGCTACTCTGGAGGCTAAGGCAAGAGAATTGCGTAAGCCCAAGAGTTTGGCACTCTACCAAGGGTGACATAATGAGACTCTGTCTCAAAAAAAAAAAAAAAAAGAAAAAACAAAAAACATAGGAAGCCCTGTTGTTCAAAATGAGTTTAGATATTGCAGGGAAGCAGGTGCCAGTGGACTCAGGTGGTTCATGTTGCTTTTTGAGAAATGATAAGGAACAAAAGTGGTGGGGGAAGTGAGGAGCTTCTGTGGACGCCATCTAGTTTTTGTTTGGCTTCTCTGGCAAATATAATATTTCTCAAAAACATAAAAAGGGGGGAAATGTTTGAATTCTACCCCATGACAGTGAATATGGACCGTGTGGGTTGTAGATTAGTTGTGTGATTCCTGTCCCACTGCAGGGGTACTGGAAGAGAAAGCCTTCTTAAAAGCCTCTGAGGGAATTATCTTATCCCTACAAAGAATAGAGGGGTTTCTTTCATCTGCCCAAGTGATGTCTGTGGACCCCGCCCCTCACCTGCACCTTACCCTGGGAACATGCTCTGGGTAGATGGGACCGGCCTCATCTTCCTGTCAGTCTTGGCATTTTAAGTATTAGCCACCCGAGTGGCTGACACAAGTGCCTACTCACTCAATTTTGATTTTCAGAGTAGGAACAACTGGCTTGGATATTTTTTCAACTTTTCTAATGCTTTACTAGGTAAATGAAATAACTCATGGTGGAATTTAAGAGAACTTCTTTTGGAAAGAGTGCTCATAAATTTCGGTGCCATTGTGGCTGGGGGATACAGGAATGTTGGTATCGATTATTCTTTTCAGAGGTGGCCTATTTGTGGGTTTTTAACTCAATTTCTTGGATGGGGACATACAAATAATAAAAAAAAGAATGTAATAGAGTCAAGTTCCATACAATAGAAAATGTCAGCACACATCACAACTAATACTATTAAATACTGGCTTGTGAAACTTCAGTTCTATATGTATGTTCCCGTGATGATGTAGAATTCATTTCTCATGAAAGGGCACTATCAGAAAAATATCAGACCTCTGATCTGCATTTATGTTAGGAAGATTTGTAAATGAAGTTTTTTATGGTAAAAGGAAAGACGAACACTAAAATGTTTGAGGATCTGCTCTGTACAGGCATTTCAAGCCTTTCAGCCTCCAGTCGAGGTAGGTATTATGTTGCACCAGGTATATGGATGACGCCTCCGTGACCTAAAGTGGTGAATTTGCTCTTGATGACTTTAATGGTGAATTCACTCTTGATGGATTTTAAAGATATATTGACTTGAGTGGTGCCTGTGGCTCAGGAGTAGGATGCCGGCCGAACATACTGGAGGTGACAGGTTCAAACACAGCCCTGGCCAAAAAAAAATAGATATATTGAGTTGAATCTGCCCAGGTGTTTGTGCCAGAGCCTGAGTGCAAACATTGATCTGCTTTAACCATAGTACGTACAGGTGATTCTCAGAGTTCAGGGTCAGATAACACAAGGGCAGGTGAGACTGGAGAAAGTTGGAAGTGGATTCCAGGTAGACACATACTGTGTTATGAAGGCTGCAGGCCTGAAAACTGGAGTAAAAAGCCAGGGGTTATTTATGTTGTGGCCCACTGTCAATCTGAAAGTAGGTCTGAATCTAAAAGATACGTCCATGGGGGAAAACAGGAAACATGCCTTGAGTTTGAGTTACATTTGCAAAAAATATATATAAAATATATATATATATATATATATATATATAATGGAAGCTGAGTCCAAGAGGGGAAAATGTCTACCTAATTAGTGAGGGTAGAATTAATCACCAAGATATAGGGAACAGGGAAGAAGTCACAGGTGATGTGAAATCCAGACATAATAATTAGAGGTGAAGAAATCAGGTACTAGGTTCTTCCCAGGTCTGTTTTAAGGCTGAGATGTTTCAGGAAAACTGGGTACAAGACATGATTAGGAATGGCGAGCTGAGCTGAGGTATCAGGAGACCACTGGTCTCAGCATTGCTTCATCTGGGAACAGCACAGGGACCAGTGTGGCTGAGCATCCCAGGTACGTGGAGAGCATGTTAGAACTCAGACTTGTGCTGATGTAAAAGTGCGCTTTCAAAGAGTAGGTAAAATACAGCTATAGCAGTGTGGATTATGATGCAAGTTGCCCGTGCCTATTTTTCATCCAAAGAGAAAAGAGAAAATGAAAATTAAAGAGAAAAAAAATTTTTTACTGTTTATCAGCTTGACATATAAATAGTTGACAATATATTATTATCACCTATCATGTATTAATGTATAGTTATATAGAATATAATATCCATTATCATGTTATATATTACTAAACATATTGTCATCTTCTACAGTGAATTGTGCACTCCAAGTGAAGTGCAAAAGAAAACTGAACCACAAAAACTTACTCAACTCCTGACATTATTACAAACGTAAAAGTCCTCTATGGAAATTAGGAAAACCTCTAAAATTTACAAGAGGCAGTTTTCTCTATTGTCTGCTGGATACGAGTCTTAATTGTGATAGTGATCTGTATAGCCAGGTCCTAATGTAAAGGTGGTTCCCTGAGTGGAAACACCACCCTTCCTTTTTACTTTTTTTTCTTTAATTGGAATTTTATTATGATAATTATAGATTGACAGGCAGTTGTTAAAAATACAGAGAGATACCTTGCAGACCTTGCCCACTTTCCCCCAACGGTAACATTTTGAAATACCAAAATGTCATAGTACTGCCAAGATACTGACATTACTTCAATACTCTGATCTTTTTCATATTTGCTCAATCTTAGTTGTATTCATTTTTTTTCCTGTGTAGTTGTGTGTGTTAAATTCTGTATAATTTTATCCATCACCACTGTTAAGGGACTGGACAATTTAAACACCACGTATATGAAGTATTTTTTTTTTTTTTTTACTTTCTCAGAATGACTTTCATTTTTCTTTTATTTTTTTTAACCATTTTTTTTCAGATTAATACAAGGGCAGGTACAATTAGGTTAAATTGTTTGTGTCTTTTTTGCTTCATTACAAAAGAAACAGAAACAGAAGTAGAGAGAGAGGGAGAAGAAGAAATATTTCCAGCAAAATGCAACAAAGGTTTCAGGATCTGAGAATTGTGGGTAAGGGATTGTCGGTCGTATCTGGAATGTGTGATATTGGGGACTTGAATACTTGGTCTGATGGGCTATATCTAGGGGTTTCTTTACATGTAGGCATATTCTGCACAATGTTCTCTAGATAATTTAGAGTGTCCAGAAAATCTCCTTTCAGGTCTGAGTTTTCATGTCAGGGGTCTTATAATAATAAAATATTAGCTGAAATTTAATTTAAAAATGAATACTGAAAGGGCTTAAATGCTGCATTCATCTACCTGGGCAGACATAACAAAATACTATAGGTGGTTTAAACAAGATCAGGGTGCTGGCAGGGTGGGTGTCACTCTGAAGTCCTGTCTCTTGGCTGGTGGGCAGCCCCCACCTCGCTGCCTGCTCACATCACCTCTTATTTTTATATGAGGGCTGGGCGGGGTGGCAGGGAGAAGGTATCTGGTATCTCATCTTGTGAGGACGCCACTCCTATCATATCATATCCGAGCACCACCCTTGTGACCTTAATTACTTCTTGTAGATCATATCTCCAAATACATTAGGGGTTAAGGCTTCAATATATGAATTTGGGGAAGTAACACAATAGAGTCCTTAGCAGATGATAAAATTCACATCTCTCACAGCTTTACCAAATAACTGTTTTGTCTGCAGCAGTTTATTTTTTAACCACTTTCTTTCAATTCCATTTCTTTTCTATGAAAGTCTTTCCTTCATGATCAAACTGACCCAAACTTAGACATGGCATTTGAGGTTGCCAGAATTAAACCTTTCATAGATCCATCCCAGTTGCCAGCCAAAGGAGGAGAGAGATCATTCCTTATCCATCTAAATTCGCAACTCAAAGGTGCGGACATCAGCTGGAGTGGAAAACACTTCCTGTCTTGAGTTAAATTTAACACTGAACTCACTGTGCCTGGATGGTCTCTGCCCAGGCGCCCAGGCGCCAAGGGGAGCAGGACTGTATGACCCTCCCACCCCCGACCCACCCCTTGGCTTTACTGCTGGAGGGTTCCCGATCTCAGTGAGATGAAACCAGTTTCCCAGATTCAACAGAATCAGTATATTGGACACAGTAGGGGGAGTTTAACCAAAGTTCTAAACCCAGGAAGGTGTGTTAATACAATTAGGTTTAGGGAGGATAGTTACAACAGAAAACAGATTCCTTTTGGCTTCCCTTCCTTTCCTAGCCATGTCAGCTGTGGAAGAGGAAGACCTCAGACCTGAGAATCGGGGGCATAATGGCAAACGTCTGGGAATTAACTTTCTAATATCAGTAAAGTTTTTTACCATAAACTCTCTAATAACTGTAAAATAAAATTTAACATTCTAATAACTATAGAGCAGGAAAGGGTTCTAAGAAAATCTCAGGGAAATAATTAATGATGTACTGAAGGGTTTGGAGGCTGCTTTTGTCCATGCTTTCGAGAAGGGAACTATGAATTGCAAAGTGAAGCTCAGAGAGATTGCTGGGGCCCTGAGCTAGCTGTGTGACCTTTAGCCAATTCTCTCATCTCCCTTGCCTATCTCCTCCACGGTAGGTGTAAGGAATGACAATAATGGCCTCACAGGGGTGTTACACGGATTAAATGAGAAAATATCCGTAAGAGGGAGCCCGGCAGTGCGAATGTGCAGTAAACGATGCTCATGCCATCAGGCTCTGGGCACTTTGGTTTTATCTGTCAGATAATGAACCACTGTCAATTCCCCCGGAGTGCTGTCAATGAAGTCTGCCTGTAGCAAATTCTCAAATGATCAAACTGTTTTATTTTTACTATTATTATTATTTTTAAGACAGAGTCTCACTCTGTTGCCCTGGCATCGTAGTTCACAGCAAACTCAAATTCGTGAACTCAGACCATCCTCTTCACTCAGCCTCCAGAGGAGCTGGGACTACAGGCGCCTACCAAGATGCCCGGCTAGTTTTTCTATTTTTAATAGAGACAAGGTCTCACTCTTGCTCAGGCTGGCCTCAAACTCCTGACCTCAAGTAATCCAACTGTCTAGGCCTCCACAAGTGCTAAGATTACAGGCGTGAACCACGGCACCCAGCCTCTATTTTGTTTTTTAACTCAGGCTGCAGCAATAGGAGTGTCTAATCCTCACCAGTGTCCACCAAAGATCAAAGTGTTGAATTCTGTCAGTCTGACATCTAGAATACTCTTGGGGATCACCAGGGGATAGACTGTTTCTCTGGAAAAATGGTCCACTGCTCTCTATTAAAAAACATGAATTAGTCAACCCATCGTATTTTGGTTTTTCCCCTATTACCAGAACATTACAAGATGATTTTCAATCACAGTGACTCTTACTTTCTATGACTAACATTTCTATCCCACTCTTACAAAGTTGATTTTCTGTTCTTAAGCTAAAAACACAATAGGTGTGATTTTGTGTATCACTTGTTTCAATGAGGCAGGAAGTAAGTTGACAATTTTTTAATTCATGAATTAATTCTAGTTAGTTTTGTGTCTTCATTTCCTTCTAGAATTGAAACATTTTTTAAAGTATATTCTATTTTTATTATTTTCCATTTTTTCATTCATATAAATCTTTACTGACTGTCCACATGTGCCCAACACAACAGGCACTAAGTTTTCATGGATAGCTACTTTCTTTCTTGATGTTAGCATATAGCAAAGAACACAATTGTAATAATATTTCCTATATATCTAAAAATGTGTTGGGCAGCGCCTATGGCTCAGTGGGTAAGGCGCCAGCCCCATATACCGAGGGTGGTGAGTTCAAACCTGTCCCTGGCCAAACTGCAACAAAAAATAGCAAGGAGTTGTAGTGGGTGCCTGTAGCCCCAGCTACTCGGGAGGCTGAGGCAAGAGAATCGCCTAAGCCCAGGAGTTGGAGGTTGCTATGAGCTGTGTGATGCCACGGCACTCTACCGAGGGCCATAAAGTGAGACTCTGTCTCTACAATAAATAAATAAATAAATAAGTAAATAAATACAAATGTAAGATCAAGAAGGTAGAAATTTCTAATGTCTCACTGCTTTCTCCCTTAGACAGTGCCTAGAACAGATTAGATGCCCAATTAATGTTTGGTGAATGAATTACTGTGCCAGGAATTTCACATATATTAAAAATATTAGAAGTAATGTTTATAGAGCAAGCCATAGCTATAGGCCAAGCACTCCATGGGTCATTTCAACAACAAGAATTAGAAACAATTGTTAATATCATGAAATGAAAGTGAACATTGAAGTCAGGGAGGTTATGCTGTTTTCTGCCTCACAGGGGTGTTACAGAGATTAAATGAGAAAATATACAAAGAACACACAGTAAAATCAAGCAGACAACCATCAGAATGGGAGAAGATAATTGTAGGTTATGTCTCTGACAAAGATTTAATAACCAGAATCCACAGAGAACTCAAACATAAGAGCCAGACGGGGGTCTGCGCCGGGCCCATGTTCTTGACCAAGAGCTCTATTCATGACACTGCATTCCTCTAATTCTGCAGAGGAAAGGGAATAGTTTCCTCTCCTTCATAGATAACGAAACTAAGATTTCATATGCCAGGACCTGTTTGGTGGGTTCAGAATGACACTCTTGTGACTGCCAAGTGGACATAATCTCCAGGATGCTGCACAGCCTTTCACGTATATAGACATGTTGTAAGAAAAGTTTGTACCAATTGAGCAGGGACCAGGTAGCTGCAGTCCATGAATCCGTGGCATATATCATGCCTGCAGGAGAATGTCTGTTGCAATGAATTAAGATACAGAGTTAACCCGTTGGGGTAGAATTAGTAATGCGCCCTTTTCACTGCACTGCTAGTTCTTATGTAGAGACACTGTACATGATAAGATAGTTTTATGCTCACTGTGCACAGATATGTGGCATGGATGTGGCAGACAGAATTCCAGAGTGGCTCACGTGACTCCCCACTGCCTGGTATTCTGTGGTCCTGCCCTTCCAGCATGAGTAGAATGCAGGACTTGCTCCTAACCGATAGAATAGGACAAAAGTGAAAGGATCTTTGCAGATATAATTAAAACTCCAGTCAGTTGATTTTGAATCAAAACGGAGATGATCCTGGATGGGCCTGTCTTAATCAGGCGAATGGCCTCACAAAAGGGACTGGGCCCTTCTGAAAGAGACAGACTGTCCCTGGCAACTTGACAAAGTTAGTGGCTCTGTTGGGGAAACCTGCAAAACTCAGGATATATAGCACTTTCTAGGATATTACAGGTAGCCTCTTGCATCTCAGGCCCCAACAGAAGCCAAGGTCTGGTTCATATAGCTCAACAAGTTAAATTCTATCAACAACTTGGAAGAGCTGGGAAGTGGATTGTTCCCCAGTGAAGATCCTGATCTTAACACAGTCTGGCTGGCACTTTAATTGTAGCCACATGCAACACAGACAGAAGACTTTGCTGGGGTGTGCCCAGACCTAGCTGATCTATGGAAACAGTGAGATAAGGTATGTTGTTTTAAGCTGCTAAATTTTTGGTAATTTATTACACACAGTGGAAATCTAACATGTGATCCTGAGTGACACACCGGTTGTCATCCCCCGAGGTCAGCAGGCCTCAGCAAGTAATCTCTGTTCTCCTTCCTGTGGTTCCCATTTCTCACACATAAATTTTTGGATTCTTTCAAACGTCAATATTCCGTTTCCCATCATCAGATATACTGGAAACGCAAAGATACGAGATCATGTCCCCACCTTTCAGGGAAGTTGTAACTAGTTTGAGCACCTTTTGAAATATCTTTATGGTGGTTGACTAATCCTAGTTAGAAAGATGAACACTAATGTGATTTTGAGCATCTCTAAGGATAGATTAGAATGATGCCAGGTGATTTCCAGATGAGATACACTAAATTTTCTAGAGCCTTCTATGCTATAAGGTGTCCTTAATCTACCTTTGTATCCCCAGTGCTTTGTGCAGAGTAGGCATCCAGTAAATATTCTGATCAGAGTGAGCATATGATTGAAAAGTCAACACAGTACAAATCACCTACTTGTTCTATCTTTTGCAGCTACAGAGTTCAAGGTCAATGGCAAAAGTAGTTGCAGGAGAGATGCCCAACTTCAAGGCCTTTTCCATCGCCTAAGTCATCTTTGTCCTCTTGAAACTATTATGACCTTTACTCTCTATTTTATTAGCACACTGAAGCATTTAAGACAGAGGAATATATCCTTTTATTGGCCCATTTTAAACAATACCTAAAAATTAAACTTCTTGTAAAGGCTTCAAAAGATGGCAGGACATGTTTTTTCCTAAGGCCCATAAAAACAAGTATCATCAACTGTTACTATTTTGTAAGAAAAACGTAGTTACAGAAATATGTGGATACTTAACCAAGGGAACTGGAATTTATGGTAATTTCTCTAAAAGAATTATATAGCTCACAATACTCATATCACATTCTAACAGGCATTTATCAATCTTTGAAATTGTGTGATATTTAGATATATGATATTTGAATATTTACCTGATATGTGGATAGCAGAAATGTAAATAAAACTTGGATCTTTTCTAATACTACATCTTCTAAAGTCTGCTTATATTTGATTTAATTTTTTTCTCCTTGTTTTGACTAGTTTTTTTTTTCTTCTTTTCTTTTTCTCCCTAGGTTATTGGCCTTTTTATAGGCACAGAAAGCTCTTCTTACTGTGCACCAATCTTATGTTTTCAAAAGCTTCCATTACCAAGTCAGCTTTTGTCCTCTTTTGGAACTATTTTCCTCTACTCTCTATTTTATTTTAATTTTAACAATATCTTATGATTTGTGGGCTTATTTATGGAGGTATATTATTTTGTTAAGGGTACAAAAGAGTCATATGAAAGATTACATTAGTTTCAAAGAGTGTTAAACTATAGGAATGAGAAGATTCCTAAATAACAGAATTTTATGTATTCAGGGCGTCTTTCTTAACAGCATTTGAAATGTAACCCAATCACATAAAGGGCACTATGAAATGAGATGGTTTAAACCAATTGTATTTGGACAGAAACACCTTGGTGCTTTAAAGCTAATACTCAATACCTGGAAAATATCTCTCCAAGTCTACAAAATCATCTTAATAATAGCCAATAATTGAATGACAAAAAAAGGTTTAAACATTTGTTAGTCCCAAAACTCAGATGGGCACATATGATGGGAAATAAGGATATATTCTTTTTTATTGTTTTGTTTTCATTCTTTAAAAACCTTTGGACTTTATTCATTTTTTATTATATAAGAAAACTGCTTAACTGTTAGGACTGGAACATTGAAGGGAAAAGGGAAACAGATCAGACTGGTCCCAGGTGAGTCCTTGTGGTACCTGGACTTTTGTAGGAATTGATTGCTACACCTTATTCCATCACACACCGTGTAACCAGTAATATGTTTGTCTATGTGTCTAAATAAATTTAGTCTCTTCAAGGCCTACCTGTATTTCCATATATCTGGAAGTTTTGTAGATTATGTCTAAGAAATTTACCCAGCCTGGAAGTGTATGGGGAAGGGTGGGGATGGAAAGAGATTTGACATGGCTGGGCGCCCATAGTTCAGTGGGTAGGGTGCCGGCCACATGCTCCAGGACGGGTGGTTTCGAACCCAGCCTGAGCCCACTAAACAAAACAAAACAAAAGTAGCCAGAGGTTGTGGCAGGCCCCTGCAGTCCCAGCTACTAGGGAAGCTGAGGCAAGAGAATCACTTGAGCCCAAGAGTTGGAGGTTGCTGTGAGCTATGATGGTACAGCACTCCACCAGGGGCGGCTATGTCTCAGAAAAAAAAAAAAAGAGAGAGAGAGAGAGATTTGACAAAATGAAACCCAGACATAAGGAATAAATTCTAGTTCTGTAGGATAATTAATAAAATATCCAATTTCAAACAGCTAGGAAGAGGAAACCGAATGTTTTCAACATGAAAACATGATCAATGTTAGAGATAATAGATATACTAATTACCCTGATCTAATTACTATACATTATTATTAACATGTATCAGAACATCACTATGTCCTCCATTAATATGTACAACTATTATGTGTCAATTTTACAAATGTAATTTAATTTTAAAAAGAAAAATAAAGAAACCAACTCAGCCTCGCATTTTCCTCATCCTTAAATGCTTGTGGTGAGTATTACACAAGAAATCTTACATGCAAGTAAGTGACCACATTTCTGGACTGTGTTCTAATTATTACTGTTGTATATAAATAGACTTAAATCATTGTTTTTAATGGTAGCATTCCAAACTAAAGTAGTTCATCATTTATTCATTAGCATCAAACATTTATGCATAGCTGTAGAATTTGAGTGAGAATTTTACCCTTGTGATTTTCTCTTTAATTAAAGAATTAAGAATTATGTGGTTATGATTGAAATCTATGTTAAAGCATCAATTTCCAAACACATAGGCCAAAATAGGACTATTATGGTAGAGCCTACCAGCAAAGACCATCAACTAAGATTTCCTAAATATCTAAATTTTTAAAGGATAGAGTGATTTTCTGCCAGAGATAATTTCTGTGAGTATATTTTCCAGCCAAGGACATTTTGCATTGTCCTTGTTGAAATGTACTGATCTCAAAGTAAGAAATTTGATCATTGTCCAACTCTATGTCTTTATTTTTATTTATTGTCAGTAAATACTGCTTATTCTGAAGGTTTGCTGAGTGACTAAGAGACAGGTGGCTTTGCATGATTGCTAGAGACTGGATGAAACATTGTTGCACTTACTGATGAAGGAGGCAGACATAAAACATGAACACAAATTCTTAGGAAGATAGAAGACCGGGAAGAGGCAGGATTCTCTTGAGATTGTCTTGGGGAAGGATGTGACCATCCACCCTGGCTTGTCCAACAATGAAATCCTTTCTATCTGGAAAAACATTTAAACAATTTTAAGTATCAATCCAGGGGGATTAACTAAGATGCAACTAGAAGGCTCCTAGCCATAGAACTGTCCTGTAATTAATAGAAAGAAGCATTGCAAGAAGACAAATGAATACACAAAACAAGGACTCCATTTTTGAGAAATATCCTATGCTTTGGTTCTAAATTCAAATAAAAGAAAATGGGAGAGAGCTCACAGGATATAATTAGATTTAGAATATTTGTAGAAGTAAAATAATTGAATATATTCAGTTTATTCCTGGGTGTGTATAGGAGATATGGTTTATGATACATTTTATAGGTAATTTTTTGGAAAAATCCATGTGTTTTAAATACTTAATTTTTACCTCTTTATCTGTCTTCATCAATTTGTAGTACTATAAAAGAATACCTGAGACTGGATAACTTATAAGGAACAAATTTATTTTCTTACAATTTGGGGAGCTGAGAAACTCAAGATGAAGGGGTCGGTATGTTTGGTTTTCTGCTGAGGGCCATTCTCTGCTTCTTTCTCCCTCTCTGTCCCCCCAGAGAGTGAGAAACATTGTGCCCTCCACTGGTGGAGTGCAAGTTCAAATCCCGTAAGCCTCTTTTCTAAAAGCCTTTTAACTCCATTTTGGGGGGTGTAATTCTCATGCCCTAATCACCTTTAAAGGCCCCACTTCTAAGTACCATCACACTGGCCCTTACGTTTCAACATCTGAATTTTGGAGGAGACATACCATTATCTTTTATAGACATTCCTGACCTTTTAAAATTTAAAGCCTGGTTCAATGACTATCTGTAATAAAAGTTTAGTGAAACTCTCAAACTGAAATTATCTTCTTTTGGAAGTAATTCAGATAGATACTTCTTGAAGTACCAAGATTTACCATATTGTCTATTCAAATATTTTATTAATTTTACTGATAAAATGCAAGAGATTAAAGTGCCATATCATGCCATAGAACTAGTAAAATATGAAAACCAAGCATGCTGGGAAAATATTATAATTATGAAATCGCCACTGAGTCATGTTTATTTTCTTTGATAGTAACATGACTTGGAAAGACTTCACAAAGCCCAATTTTTTGGAAGGTAGAAAATGTGCACTGAATGCTTTGATTATAAAAGTATCTTGAGAGGTTTAATGCAACTGGCAATTGACTGTGGGTGCTGACCTTGGACTCTATTTTTATCAAATGTAAAATTATTTGCTGGTGTGGAAATTCCTCCTTGTGGATAGGATGAGACCTCTGATTTTTATGAAGTAATGGAAGAGTGTGCTGTTCAATAGCAATTTAAAAATAACTTTTACCAGTGTGGAAAAGAAGGCGTCGGGGAAGTTGGCCACTGGCCAAAGGAGAGGAGGGATTACGCTTGTTTTCTGGTTGCTGCCACCCCTACTCCACCTCTTCGCTAGCCAGTCACCATTGTCTTCTCACCTGCTCCTTGCACTAGGAAGCTGCCTTATTCAGATGCCTTGAGCAGATGACTCCAGCTTGAATTTCGCCAATGGGAGGTGCCCATCGGCTTAGAGGATGGCGCGACTGGAGAAGCAGGACATGAGGTGTTCGCTCCACATTCCCTTCTGCTTCACCAGCACTTTCTGGCAGTGTCTGAGTACCTACCCAACTACAGTTTCAACAAGCAACCTCTCTTCCGTTCGCCCAGCTCTCCTCAGTGACAGTAACGCCTTTTCTGTCACACCCTCCCCTCCCGCCTGACCCTATTTTCTCTGGTCGAGGGGTCATAATAGTTTCTCGTAGTGGCTAATACCTGGGCGCACCAACTTCTCTTGCAGATTCTTCTAACCTGCCTACATCTCAGAGTTTTTTCTTCATTACAGTCTCTTCACTTAATTATTTGATATGAGTTTTGTTGGTTTTTTTTGGCTGGGATCTTGGCTAAGACAGTTTTTAAGTCCCTGATTTGGTACAATTACAAAGAAACAAGGTGAGCATTAAGAACTAGCAGGAGTCAACCATTTATAGTCAAGCTAATTAGTAGCTGGTTGTCCCGCCATTCCCGATGAATAGGTGGTTATGAGGGTGCTATCTCAGTGTTTCGTCCTTCTTCTCTTTCTAATCAGCTGTTTTTTATGAAGAAATTCTGTGGAGTCACAATGGAAGATGATATTTTCTAATTTTATAATTAATTCGTTGAATAATATTATCAGTGTTCAAATAATTCTCAGTGATACGTAATCCTTGACATACAGAGCTGGAGTTTCTGAAATTTCACTTAATAAGATATATATATATATGTACAGGTATAAATGTACATTGAGTGGTTGGCTTTGGTCATAAATTCAGGGTGAGGCACTATATTGACTTGGCTCTTCAGAAATATTACTGACATTTTGGGCATCATGCAAAGGAGTTAAAGGCCAGTCACACCTGCACCCCTCAGACCCTGTGTGGAGATGTGATTTCATTTGGGGCACCATCATGAGCATCTATAAACAGCAAGGAGGCTGTATGGCAACCAGTTTTAAGCTCAGTGTTTTGAGTGTTGGATTGAGGGGCTCAGATTTTATTGCCATCTTCCTCCCCTGATAGTTTGAAATGGGAGACCTTTAGAGCATTCATGGAGAGGATGCACATGAAATGATGCCCGGCACTTTCCAGAAACTCTAAAAACAATATCTAGAATACTACTGATAATTACTGGGATGTGACAGGTCTGGAAACCGCATTGTATAACAGCCCAGGGAACTGGAGACCATTTAGCTTTGGGGCACATGTGCTGAGGGATCGTTCACACTTAGAAGTGTGAAAGTGTTGAAGACTATCAAGAAAGAAAGAGAATTGTCCTGGGAAGCCAGAATGAAACACTCAGTGGAAGTTACAGGGAAATGCAATTCAGAGTCAGAAATACTTTTCTCACTTGTAGAACTGCCCAACAAGGAGACAGGGCTGATGAGCAAAGGCCTTTTTTGAGCTATTTGTCAACAAAGGCTGGATAATCCTGTTTGGAATATGATTTCAGCAGGAACTCCTGCCACAAGAGCTGGAGTGGGGGAGGGGAAGGACAAAGGAAAACCTGACAAAATGACCTTTAAATTCCCTCTGGACTCTGCAATTAAAAATCCTCTGTGTATATTGGACAAAGAATCAGGAAAATGGCTGCAACCTTTGTTTGTATTCATGTTGCCCTCTCTGCAATCAGCCCTTTGGCAAAAGTCCTGAGACGTATTGTCCCAACTTGTATTGACAATACCACATCTACTTTTCCTATTCAGATGGTTTGGCAGCCAGAGACTTGGGTGGCACACAATGGCTTCTCTGTTGCCAGACTTAGAGACTTCTTCAAGAAACTTTTGGGTCAGAGCTTACTAACTGGAACAAATCCTTTTGAAGAAGTGTACCTTCCTTTTCCGGAACAGAATGAAAACTGTGTTGTGTAGGGAAAGAAATCTCACAGTATTTGTCTTTTTCTTTTGGCCCGGCCAGGTATTTTTATCCCATTGAGCAAGCTCTGGAAACCTTGAACACGCATCAGTCCTGGGCCTTTTCCGTCTTCACCAGCCATAATCGACAATTATAGCTTTTCAAAGACATTCAGCACATGCCACATTTTTGATGGGAGCAAAGCCTTTGTAGGGCAAAGTGGCTGATAGATTCCAACCATATCGGTAGATGTGCCATGTTCAAAAGGCAGAGGAGGAAGTCTGGGCTGGCCGAATAATTACTATGTTAGGGTGCTGCAGAAGACAAATAGCGTGCACAAGATTGTGAAAACCCTATAAAAACTTTGTTCAAAATCAGAGTTGCTACTGGGATGGAAATAATAATGTCTACTATTTCTGAGCAGATTTGGAGAGAATGTTAATGTCATATCTCAGGGATAATTCATTAAGGAGAATTCATTCTACTGAATACCTTTTTTTTTGGAGGGATGTTTTTAGCTTTTCAAACTAAGTTTCCTCCCTTGTCTGGATTTTTGCTGCTTGTAGGAGTGGTGATGACAAAAAGTAAAGAAATGAATCCCACACAAATCAGTCTCGACTGTTGAAAGTCACCCAGATGGCTTTAAGGTGGGAAAGGAAATTACATCTGCTGAGAGGCAATGCACACGTTATTAAATAGGATGAACTTGGAGGCCCCTTCTACTCCTGAGGTTCTATGAGTCCATGCACACAGAAAGTACTGGTAAATGGTATGCTTCATAATTCATCCATTGGCTGGCTATTTCAAATTCCAGGTAAAATAAGAAGAGAAACTAGGTATTCCTAAATGCAAACTCAGACTAACTAAAATTGTATGTATTTCTTAAGCTTGATAAGCAAGCATTGCTGTTGGTAAAAGAGATGTTAAAAATAAAATAAAAACAAATTAGACCTGCTGAATGCCTATTACATCCCAGGTTCTGTATCAAACATTTCTGATGCAGTATGGATTCCATTATTGTCACCAATTTATGGAGTGAGGATTATAATGGGAACTGAGGATTGTAGATATTCTCAAGTAGTGTCATGAAGCTGATGAGCTGACACTAAACCCTCTCTCAGCTACCGTAGCATCCTGCTTCTCTACTAGACACATACTAGTTCATCACACCACATTCCTTCAGAACCCGCCCCCACCAAGATTTCAGTGCAACTGTCATGGACACTTCATTGCATATTGCTGGTCCCTTGCTTGCTCCCTTTGTAGGAGGTAGCAAGGAGTAAAGCAGAGAAGGTTGAAGACCGTTTAGCAGGTAAGTGTAACTTAAATGAAAGGGCTAACATACTCCAGCTAAGGACAGCCCTCAACCAATGGAATGTTAGAGCATAGTTTCTAGGTGAATTACCAGCCTCTCTCTGTCTTCTCTGAGAGTAGTTCTGAGACACATACTCTGTATTTTCTCAACATATCCTCAACATAAAGTGGTAAGGAACTCATTCCTGCAACCTTTATTAATATATCTGCCTTCCCTATCTGTAGGGTCTCTATCCTCATTTTTCTGTCTGAGGATCACCTCTCAAATAACCTTCCTGCACTCAAGTCTTTGACTAAGGTGCTATTGTGGGGAGAAGTCAAACAAAGATATCCCCTAAGAAAATACACACAATTGCTGTCTTTGTTACAGGCATAATCTCTAATGGACTACAACACCCATCAGGGCATTGCCATGCCATCAGCCGTGGCATTGACTATCACAAAACCGAGGTTTATTTGAGAATATTTCTGTGGCATCAAATCTCCAATGATAATAATGGGATCTAAAGGTAATATACTGAAACTTGCCATTTGAAATTCAATTATTTAATAAAATAAAAGAGAATCTCCACCACGCATTAGTATAACCCTTTTGAAGTCTTCAAGAAGCCTAAAGTTTTAGCATCAATTCTCCACAATCATTTTTCCTAGGCTTCCTCCTAGTCAACTCCCATAAGTCCTCTGCTGTTAATTTCCTTTGTGGTCTTAGGTGAGTCAGAGATTGTCGGTGGAATGATTATGTTCTCATTTTTTTGAAAAATTTCACACCAAATCTCTTTCCACCTACTTCAACACTTGATGTTTAATTTGAATGGATTATAATGACTACATTGATTTGGGGAAGAATTTTATTGAATGCATTGATCAAAGACATCACATAAATTTTTCTTTCAATTTCTTGTCAATCTCTAAAATTAATGCATGGGTAGAGACATCTGTCAGTTGGGGCATTCCTAGGTGGCAATTTACATGTCAGAATATCGCACTGCTGGGGTATAGACTTCCCCATAATTCTCACATGAGAATTTTACAGTGTACGGCTGTTTTCTTCTTGTCTCTAATTTATTTTTTGCTCCTCAGTGGTGCCTTCTTAAGGATTCTGTGTTTAGTTTGCACAGCTACTAGTGATCCCATACTTTATAGATCTTATTTGAGAGATTCTATCATCCTCCATTAATGACATATGACCAACTCAATAAAATCAGGCTTAAAATAAGGACTGCTTTCTAAAGCTAATGCCAAGCTGGACATTTACCAAAAATTTTGTGCAAGGATGTGAAAGGACTGTGGAGTTTGAACACACACCACATAGCTTAATTCTCTACCCTAGACCTCACCACTTTTTGGGGCTAGTACCTGATGAAAATGTTTGGCAAATATGCATGCACTTCCAGTGGAAAAATATGCACCAACTGGCAAAATAAGACACAATTCTAACTGCTGCCATGTTCAAAAACTTTAACAGTGGTAGGATGAATACTAAATCTTTACTATGATGTGGAGACTGTACACTTGATTTCAACTGGCTATAATACACTTTTCATTCTTCAGCCCCATGTTCTTCATCCTTCAGTTATGCCAATACATGTCCATGTCACAGAGTTATTTTCCTATTAAAAATTCACTCTGTCCTTGTAATAAGAAATACAAAAGAGTTAGTACAAAGGAAAAAATGACAGAAATTTTAAATGAAATTATTTGTATTATCCAGATTTCATGCTGGAAATCTTTTTCCAATTGCTTTTTTAAAATAAGTATTTTAAAATAAATAAGCAATTTATTTCCTTTTTCCCTCCCTTTCTCTCCTTCTCTCTCTTTTTTACTCCCCTTTCATTTTCCTCTACTTCTTTCTTTCTCCTTCTTTCTTCCTTCCTTCTTTCCCCTTCATGCTTCCTCCTTCTCTCTCTCCCTCTTCCTTTTTGCTTCCCTTCCTTCCTTCCTTGATTTTCTTCTTTTTTTCTTTCCTTCTTCCTTTTACTCATCTAAAAACTTGTAATAGGGGCAGCGCCTGTGGTTCAGTGAATAGGGTGGCGAGTTCAGACCCAGCCTCAGCCAAACTGCAACAAAACTAGCCGGGCGTGGTGGCGGGCGCCTGTAGTCCCAGCTACTCAGGAGGCTGAGGCGAGAGAATCGCTTAAGCCCAGGAGTTGGAGGTTGCCGTGAGCTGAGTGACGCCATGGCACTCTACCGAGGGCAATAAAGTGAGACTCTGTCTCTACAAAATAAAATAAAATAAAATAAAATAAAATAAAAAGCTTGTAATATACCCATTTGAGGAAATTAGTTTACTATTTTATTAATAGTTTTCATATATTGTAAGATTCCTGGAAACTCAGTCCTGGAATTCTGTCCTATTTTTGAAACTGAAAACAATTAAGAGATCTACTAGGAAAATTTGAAACAATTTTCATTATGAATATTTTGTTAAATTGCTAATACCTCTTAAATAATTGTAGCCCAGATGATTCTCAATTTGCAAAGCAACATTCTGTTTCCCTTTTGAACTCTCTATTCTAATACCTCTACTATGAAATAAACTTCTTCCTGATAGGAAGAGGTTATTTCTTTTTCCCTCTCCTTCTATTCTATTTGAATTTTTACTTCATCCCTTGGCCTTTTTTCTAAAACTAGAAGTTTAAGAGAAGGTTGATCAGGGCACCCCTTCCACAGGAGGTTGTGAGCCAAGTGAAACCATGCAGTAAAATGATTTAAGGAGAAGCATCATCATCTACTGGAAAAACACTGAGATCGTGAGGATAAAACTTAGATTTATATCTCATCTCTGCCATTAGTTAATTGCCTTGGGAAAGCAGCAAAGATCTTCCTTGAAAATTGAAAGTCAGTTTCCAAACTTGTATTGTGTTCATCCAAATTGCTTGGCATGTGCTGCTATGCTGGGACAAAAGATAAGTGACATATAGGTGTTGTCTTTGAACGTAATAACAGAGTGAGCTAAAACAAATAATGATTTTGGTGTGACAATACAGCCAGAACAAGAAAAAAAAGAAGAAAAGAAAAGAAAATAGAGTCAGACCACATAGTAGGAGGTTCTATTCATAGAGGTCAGGATCCCTGGAAAAGAAGCAATTTGTTTCTGTCCAAAGAGATGAGGATGCAAGAGTTGAAGAGAAGAAATGATATTTGATTTGGATTTGAAAGAATACACAGGATTTTGCCAGAAGACAGACTATGTTGGAGGAAAGATGTCCTGGTAGGAACAGCACGAGTCAATCACTGCTGGACTCAGAGAGGGCTTGTGGGTAGAGTGTCCGAGATGGAGAGGGTATTGGTGTGATGACCTGTGATGGACAACACCATGTTTGCGGCCTGGGTAAGTGTCCCTGAGCTTAGCAGCTGTCAGGGATGTCAGGACTCCAGCTACAAGAGTTTCTCTTCCATTCATTTCAAACCTGGTACACATCAGCTTTCCTTGAACCCAGACTGACTTGGCATCCCGGTTTCTTCTCCTCATCTATTCCTCAGTGAGTGTGACGGCTCAACTTTGGTGTGATAGTCACTTTGTTTCTAGCATTGCTTCCTTCAGGTACTTATTCCTGAAACTATCCTTTGGCGCCAGTACTTGGGCAGGATGCCTGGCCATTTGTCTCTGAGTTGCCCTCATCCAGCCAGCAGTTGGGTCCAATAACCTGCAGGTTCCCGTAGCCACCTCACAGAGCCGTTGTGGAGAACATGGTGATAATAGATGGACCATGTGTGGTTCACCTTTGAGGTAAATAAATATGGGTTTAAATCCTTACTGTGACCAAATGAGCCAAGCCAACTTGTATTTAACTTCTCTGGGCCTCAGTGTCTTAGGATGGAGCTAATAGGACTACTTAGTAGAATGGCTATGAGAATTTTCATCCAATACATGTGGATGGAACACGGCTGTACACAGGTTACTATTCTAGGGCCTTAGGGATATAACACAGGGAACAAAGCTCCTGACTCCTAGGATTCAGACAGGACACAAGTAGCTACAAAATACAACATTAGACGGGGATTGGTGGCTGGAAGAATAAAGAGCAATGGGAGAGAGAGAAAAGGAAACGGGGGTAGAGAGGAGGGAGAAACAGAATGAGGGCAGGGTAATATTGTGGAGTTTACTGAGGAAGGCATCAGGCCTGCGTGAGATAAGGAGCACGCCCTGTAGAAGAGCCTTTCAGGCAGAGAGAACAGTGCATACAAAGCCTCTGTTGTGGTCTAAACTGTCAAATCCCTGTCCCCTATTGTGACTGCATCTGGAAATAGGGCCTCTAAGCAGGTAATTAAGGTTAAATTAGGTCATAAGGGTGGGTCCTAATCTGATGGGCTGGTGTCTTTATGAAAAGGAAGAAACAGCAGGGCTCCCTCTCAGCCCACACGCGGGCAAGGCCATGTGAGGTCACAGGGAGGAGGTGGCTGTCCACAAGGGAGGAAGGGCGGCCTCGCCAGAAATCATCCCTGTAGCCACCTTGGTCTTACAGTGCGGGCCTCCAGAATTGTAACACAATAAATTCCTGTTGTTTAAGCCACCCTATCAGTGGTGTTTTCTTAGGAGCCTGAGCTGAGGAACACAGGCTCTGAGGTTGAAGTGACCTTGACACGTGGCTCTTTCTAGCAAGTGAAGGGAGAGAATGGGGAAAGTTCAGTGAAGCAGCAGCCAGGATCCAGGACACTCCTGCCGTGGTGAGGACTCAGGATTTTTTGACAAGAGTGATGGATAACTTTGTATGATGTGATTCAAGGAGTGAAATGATATGATATCTTGTTTTCAGAATATCAGTCTGGCTGCTCTGTGGAGAATTGACTCTGGGCTGGAAAGCGTGGCCTTGAGAGCGGTGGGGCAGACTAGGGCATGAGCCTAGAATAGTGATGGTGAGAAGCGGTTGGGAGAAATTTTGGAGGTGAGATGACAGATTTGGTGATGGATGAGATGTGAAGTGGGAAGAAACAAGTTGGGATGACGCACAGTTTATTGGACAGAGCAACAAGTGAGGGAGGGTGCTTCTGTGGGGACTGCTGTCCCCACGTCCACGTGCACTTCTCCAGACACCAGCGTGGCTCACTGTCTTCCCTCCCGTATATCTTTACCTAAATGTCACCTTTGGATCCAGGCCTTCTCTGAGCAGCCTGTAAAAGATCACATTGTTGCTCTGTTTTTCCTTTCATGCTTGGCTTTTCTCTATAGCTTTTATTCCCATCTAATACCTTATATGTCTTACGTACTAGTTTTGTTAATTGTTCTCTAGAATGCACACTTCGTGAGAGCACATATTTTTGTCTGTTTCTTTGACTGCTTTTTGGTTCATCATGCCTAGAACACTGGCACGTAACAGGTGATCCATAGATATTTGTCAAATGTAGGGAAGGATGAATGACCGAATGAATGGGTCAAACCTGGAGAAGGGAAATCAAGAAATTTATCAAGATCCCTACTAGACAGCCAAATGGAAATACCTAGTAAGTCACTGGCAATATGATTAAATAAAGTACATAACCATGACCAGAATCTTGCCTACTGCTTAGTAACAATTATTATTATAAATATTATTATTGTAAGCCTGTTGCATCCCAACTCCCAACTACACTTTGGTTGAAATTATCTGAGACCTGCAATACTTAGTTCTGTTCTGGGTGAGTATGTGGTTGGGAAAATGTGAGGAGGGAAGTGGCTGCAGCCCAGCTTTCTCCTCTTGTGCCCACTCTCTCCCCACTATCACACAAAGGGATGCTTATCCAGATTTTCTATTTCCTTCCTAGGCTCCCATCTTTGCACTGAGTATTAATTCCCATCTGTGTTCAAGGACTGCAATCAAGCAGGGGCAGTAATCAAAATGATGCGTACAGCAAAATCAAAGTTTTTACATCATAATCAAAACCATGCAGTAAATTGTAAGAATACGTGTTAACGGTTTAATCAATGACTCTGATCTTTCCTGGATGCCTGATGCAGAGAGAATTAAAGATTTGGTTTAAAAGTGGCCTGGGAAGCATATTACAAATTTATCACACAGAACTTAGCATGCTATTGCTGTAATTGCTTTTTAAATAATAAGATTTTGTTACATTTCTCACCATACCATTTTAGCACAAGAACAACAAAACCCCCAGTCTGTTAGCATTTGTCTTTATTTGGTGTCTTCAAAGAAGGATCTGACCTTCAGAAAGTTCTTTACAAGTGAGATGAAGTACATATGAGCAAAATGGATAATGCACTTGAACCCAATAGTATTAAGTAGATTCCTATATTTCTTATAAATTGTGAGTGAAAGGTGAAAGGTTTGGAGTAATCATTTTTTTTCTCACTGGGAAGTGAAATAATTGTTAGTTTGGTGGCACTTCATTTTGTGGTTTTTCTGTTTGTTTGTTTTAGGAGGTTTTTTTTTTTTGTCTTTACAAATTACAGAGTTGCAGTAAAGGAGCAGGTTGTTCTTTTAAGAGATGTATTTTCTATTTTTAATAAACACAAGTTTTGAGGAAAAGTAAATAAATTTTAATGTAAAATTAACGTGTATAGAACATAGACTTAGGTATAGAGGAAGAAAAAAAATTCCTCCCTTTGCTTTAGTCTGGGCTGCTATAACAAAATACCATAAATTAGGTAGTTTGTAAACATAGAAATGTATTTTTTAACAGTTCTAGAGGCCAAGAAGTCCAAGAACAGGGTGCTGGCAGATTTGGCGTATGATGAGCTCCTGCCTTTGTGTAGAGAGTTATTTTCTCACTGTAACCTCACATGGGGTAAGGGATGAGAATGTCCCTGGAGTCCCCTTTATAAGAGCACAAATCTTATCCATGAGGTGCCACCCTTATGACCTAATCACCTGCCAAAGGCCCCCCTCCACACACCCTCACACTGGGAGTTAGTACTTCCCAAACATATGAAGTTAGATGGGACATAAACATACTTAATTGCAACTTTCTTTTTGTCAGGCATATTTCATCCAAAATTATCATCTTTGGACTTTTGTAGAGGTGGTTATATTTGTTAACTTACCATTCTTTTATACAATAACTTAATTTATGTGTATATAATTTCTATCTGCAAAAGGGCCTTTACATAAGGCCATGTGTTTTTTGTTTTGTTTCCCAGCTAAGAAAGAGTTCTAGTGTGAAGCCCTGCCCACAATCATGCAGTGTCTGTGTCTGCCTGGGCACATCTCTACCTGTCTACCTACAAGCTTCGTCTTGGCTTCCTGTCGCATCTCTGCCACTCACCTGTTGGTGTTCTTTACTTCCTAACCTGTTCTTCTCCCTGAGCAGTGCTACCTAGAAACCTGGAGCGATTCTCAGTTCTTCTCTTGTCTTCACCCTGCATCATTTCAGTTGTGCGTCCTTAACATCTTTCTTTTTTCCATCTCACTTATTAGGTCCTCATTTCTTCACTGCTGATGTTTAGGTCTTCCACATCTTTCATCTGCTCCATGACATTGATTTCGTAAATTTCCTTCCTTCCATCGAGTTTCCATCATGCTACTAAAGTAACATTCCAAAAATCCAAGTTCTATTCTGTGTCTCCCATTTAAATCTTTAAATCTTTTTTACAATTGCCCGTTACTCAAATATAAACATACAGACTAGCAAACTTGTCATTTAATGTCCTTCATGATATTCTTGTTCTCTTTATTTAAATTCATCTCAGGCTTACCTGCTGAATACACACACACATGCCCCAGACACCCCACACTCTGCCCTCCAGGCCAACTTGCCATGTTGTCTTACGCATGATTCTCAGAGCTTTTGCCCTTTGTGAAATATCCTTCTCCATCCTCAAACTGGATCACTTCATAGAGTTTTTATTTTGTGTTTGTTAGAATACACAAGGACCACACAAAAGAGAATAAATACAAGTTATTTGTTTAAGGCTTGTAAGGGAGTCAGCCACCATCACTTGCTCTTGGCAGAAACTGCCAGGCACAGGTAGGCTTCAGGTGTGCTTTAATTAGAGGTTGCTGGCCTGGGGAAGCTGACCCATTAGCGGTGGGTATCTGATGATGTTGGTGTGGAAAGCAGGTTTGGCTTTCTCTGGTTGATGCTGAGTTGAAAGGAAGGAGTCAATAGCATGGAAGTTGACAGTCATTGACCAAATCATGACTGTCTGTGCCAATTACTGCAGAGCTTGTGATGTGGGGTCCATCTGGCTACTGCAGAGTTGTGGTCAGAGTTCTCTTGTCATATATTACTTGGCCATTGTTCATTTAGGTACTCTCTCTAATGCTCAATCAAAATTTGTTGAATGAGATGAATATTCCCTCTCCTTCCATCTTAATGATAAAGTTATAATATCTCAACTTCTTTGTCTTTCAACAAATTATATTTCTATGTCTTATTGTATAGAAAAGGAAGCTTATTGCTAGGTCTAAATGTGTAGGCTTCAAGAAAAAGCTATTTCTTTGCTCTGGGCAATTTCTTAAGCCTTCGCCCATAAGGCTACTACTGTGCTATACCACCATCCTCAGATAAAACCGAAACTTGAGGGCATATATATATCCTCGTTTTCCACAGTCCACATCTATAGCCTGTGCAATCTGGCGTTCTTACCTTATTTACATTATCCGCGTGATATGAAAAGCATTTGAGGTTTTCATTGCAGACTCTTATATTACGTAAGTTCTTCCTCAACACTTAAAGAAGTTGACCTTCGAAACTAACTTTTTCCGCTGAACAAGAGTCATAATAACACACCACCCACTCCAGAAAGGAAATCATGCAGATGAATGAAATCATGTTTGTACAGAGCTTGACACAGCACAAAATATTCTAATAACATGGTGTCTACTTTTGAAATGTTCAGATATTATTTCAATAGAATTAAAAGCCAGTGTGAAATAAAATGTGATTTGCTTGTCATACTTTTATGTGGAGGCATGGGGTGATATTGATGCTCTTAGACAATTCAAAGACCTGGTTTTAGCAAAGTTTCTGGAAAATCCAACTGGGTTGGCAGGGGAGAGGTGGATGATTCTATTTGTTCATATCCTTTTTCTATGGAAAAACAACGGACTACAACATGAACCAAAACCACTTATGCAGCTAAATTCACAAAATCTGTCTACTTATCTCTGAGGGGAAGATTTGGCTAAGCAAGTTAATTTTTGTCACTAGACATTTGCATAATAATTGTATTGGCTCTGAATGTGCATCTGCATGGAAATATTGTTCTTTAAAACCTGTTCTTTGGACAGGGATTAATATAGATCCTGGCAAGTCCTTAAGTAATAAATTATTGATGTTGAATGCCTAATTACTTCAAGTTTGGGTCTTTTATCACTTGATTCTTGAGCCCCTAGCCTGCAGTATGTTGATGGCACCTATATTGTCGTTACCTGGTAACAGTCACTTGAATTTTATGTATGGGCTTGGTTTAGGGGCACCGCCCTAAGGAGTGCCTGTGTATAGCATTTGTTTCATATATCATTAGAAAATGATAGTTAAATACTCTTGATGTATAGGAGGCATGTAGTTTCATTGGAACTAACACTTTAGTAACTATTGTGACAGTCATGAAAAATGTGAGTATGTGAATTCTCTAAAGGGATTGTTCCAGGAAGCCTCAAGTGACTCCAGGTCATTACAACCATTGTATGAGGTGGTCAGTCATGGAGGAGGCTCCAGACTCCTCACTTGCCCATGGTACCCAAGGTCAGGTCACAGATCATCACTTTGCATGGCACAACCATCAGGGTTTCTAGAAATTGCCTACAGTGATAAACAAGACTATTTTCACCAATAGGATTTCCTAGAATCTGCGGAAGAGGTATTACTGTGTAATAGTCTTTTTTCCAAAATGATGAATATCAGTATGTGAACACTGAGTCTGTGCTCCTTTTATGCCAATTTAAGTGGCAATTTTTAGCTCAGAAATTGTGAACTGATGTTTTGTCTTCCTGTACCAGTTTCATCTCAGTGCATGGAAAAAGCATAATTTGTGTAGACATGAGAACTTGTTCTTCTCTATTGAATGGAAAATGGAAGAAATGATTCTCCTAAACTCTAGATGGGAAAGAGGTGGTGCAAGAGAAATCAGCAAGGCAAGTTCTGTTCTCGGGTACTTTCCTGAATTTTTCTTAGTAATTCATAGCATTTTTTAGACTGCTGGCTACAGTGACAGATTGACATCATCCAGTATGACTCTACGGGACTGTAGGGCTACGTTCTTGGTATCCACCTAAGAGTTGCGGAGCTGTCTACTTAGAGCTGGCTTAGAATATCATTTTCAGATACCTGATCATAGGCCTGCCAACACTCACGTGCATACCCACTCAGAGCTTTGTGATACTTTTTGTAATTTATTCTTCCTATTTGAGGTCCTCTGGAAATACTCCCTCTTCCCAAACATATATCAAAATACAAAGCAAATGCATTGTTGACATTAGTCCTGCTCAAGAATTTCTGTCCCAAAAGGTCTTATTTTAATAAAAGCTAAGTCACTATGTGATGCCTGCCATCTATACATGATGAACATTACCTTTAGTATGGACATTTCAGTGTTCATTTTGAATGTAAAGTTATTCACCTAAATGTTCCTCACTGTTTCCCTCACCACCACCTCCATCAGCCTACATATGTATCTTGGTCCTGAGTGTTTGGAGAAAGAGCTTGAAGCTTTTCTCTAAAGCACCCCATTTAAGATTTTAAAGTATATATGAATGACTTAGGGACTCTTGTTGTGCACTGTCCTAATGCACAGGAAGGCCTGAGATTCTCCACTTCTAAGTAGCTCCCAGGTGGTGACAATGATGCTGAGAGCATACTCTGATTAGTCCAGAGCAATGCTTTCTAATAGAATGTTCTGTGATGATGGAAATGTCCCATACTGCACTGTCTAAACCAGTGACCACTTGCCACATGTAGCTGTTGAGTATTTGAAATGTGGCTAAGACAACCGAGGAACTGAAATATAACTTTATTTGATTTAATTAATATAAATGTAATAGCTACCTACCATATTTGACCATGACAGAGGACTTAAAGTCTTATAACTCATTGGCTTTCCCCAGTCTCCAGAAAGGGAATCTCAAGATAAAGGACTTCTTCTTTGAATATCTAGAATCTTACATAAGGCTAAGAACAGCATGTGCTCATAGTAAATGGCATTTCTTTTAAGAGATCTATTCTCAGTTATGGGGGCAATATTCACATATCTGTCAGATGATAAAAAATTTGACTTTGAAGCTACAGGATATGTCAGGTAAGTAATTCTGCTTCCACCAATTACATGATGATTTCTGACAAGTCACTTAATCCCTCTTGGCATCAATTTCCTCATCTCAAAATAGCAACCATGATTATGGTAATGTAACACCTATCTGACTGGGCTGCTGTGTTGTTCCAAGCGAAATTTTTGGCCAACCATTTTCTCAAATGATAGTTGCTCTGTGGAGTGCTAGTTTTTGTGGTTATGTTGGTGTGTATTCTTTCCATTTCTTAATTATTTATATTCCTGGTGAAACAATATAGTGAGATGCTTTATGTGGGCACAACTGCAAGCTAATTAGGAGGTTAAATAACAACACAAAACTATATGCAGTTTTGTATCTTTCCTTGTGTGAAGAAAGCAGTTCTGATGGAAGGCTTTAGCAAATTTCTTTGATTTTAGTGCATTTTATTTTATGTGGAAATAAGTAAAATATTTTAGTATGAAATTTTATATCATTTGATTTAATTTCCTCATAAAAATGTGTCATAAATACTTGCGAGGTGAGATTGAAATTTTAAAACTCCATCTCATTTTGTTTTGTTGGAAGGGGGTATTTGCCAAGTATAGAATTTCCCCATTGTTTGTAGAGGTAAAGCATACACATTTCCTCTGTTTTTCTGGAGCACATTTTCTTTAGGACAGCCTTTTTTGTTTTCTATACCCTCTGTGTATGCGTGTATACATATATACATGCGTGATATACGTATTAATCAAACCATCGTCCACTTCATAGGAGTGAAAAAAAAACAACAGCTAACAGTTCACAAATGTGCAAAGCACTATTCTAATACACATTTTACGTATATAAATTCTCTAAATTGTCATTGAGGCTGAATACATCTTTAAGCTTTTTTACTGTCTTTTGTGGTGTTGAGTTCTGAAAATATTGATGGTCTTGTTAATACTATAATGGCACGAAGCCACCCTCCAATGACCTTTGTTCAGTCACAATTTATGTAGAGGCTGAACCAGGAGAGTCACCATTTAAGAATGATTGATTAAGATAAATCAAGACATTTCTGAAAGGGAATGGATTGGTTTATATTTATTAAAGTATTTATAGTTTGTTATGCAGCTTTCTTGTTTTATGTATTCTTAAACAAGCACTATAGACCTTATTAAATAATTTAAACGTTTTGTTTAAGACTTCATTTTGCAGTGAACCAAACTTCCTATTTGCCTTCATCCGTCAGTTTTCTTTACAGACATTTTCCCTTCATTCCGGATTCCATTTTAAAGCACATGGTTTGCCAACAGTCTCCTGAGACTGAGTCAGTGCAGTGCGAGTTCTGAGTTGCTGTGGCAGGAACTATTTGGAGTTCAGGAGGGTTCGCTCCCCACCCAAGTTTCATGGCTTCTCCGTCGTCTTGCCCCTCAGTAAGGCTTGCACGCAAACACTTGATTTTCCTGATCCCTCTTAGGCCCGTGACACCACGTGACCTAAACGGGCAAAAAAGAACTAGGGAGAATCTGCTGACATGAATAAAAGGGGAGGAGTTGTAAGGAGAGTTACTTTCTGAGTAACTCCGGCCCTGAGTAAATGGGAATTTATCTATTTATTCTTATGTCGGTTTATTCATTTATTTCTTACACACTCTGATTTCTAGGCATATCCCTTTGCTGATTTTTTATTTTTTCAGATCCATGCTCATTTGTCTTTTTAAAGTGTGGTTTCTGCAAATTAATGCATTTCTCCAAAAGTGGTCTGACCTGGCCCAGAGCAGCATGGCTGTGTGCGTGAGGGCGTGTGCACATGCACACTCGTGCATTGTCGGAGCCCGTGTAGCCTGTGGCTAGGAGGCCTGAGAGTTACAAGAAATACCTGTATGGCTCAATTATGGAGCACCTGGGTGGGAAGGGCGTGGAGAGGGAGTTAGCTCTCCTAACAAGCATGAGAGTTCGCGAGAAGAGAGCAGTGGTGAATTGGCAGTCTCTGCACCTGTGGTGTGGAGAGGCACCAGATCAGCCATCTATTGGGCTGGAGGAGCAGGCAGTCGGGAGCATGCGCGTCCGATCACGGACCGCTTACTCTGACTCTGTCTCCTCTCCTGCCTGCAGGACACCAGCATAGCCTCTCTCTGCTGAAGATCACCAAGCTCTGCTAAAGACTAAGATCTGTCTTTCTAAGAAGACTGCTTTACTCTCTCTAAGACTCTCTCTGTAACGTAGATAGCCCTCAGGCACCTAAGAGAAACTGAACCTGAGCGAGGTAACTTAGCGGTCCACGTCCGGAACCTAGTTAAGCTGGGCCCTGGCAAGAAGTGTCAGAAGTGACATGCTTTTAATTGTGTGTTGAAGATATGCTAAAATATGTATAATGCCTGTAAAAGATGCAAAGAATAATAATAAAATGAGTATATGTATAACTATCACCAGCTTTCCTTACTTTAGAAATCCTCTGGGTACCTGATCCTTTATTTGTTCCCCAGCAACATAAATACGGTTCTGAATTTTGTGTTTACTTTGCTCATCCTTCACTTTTTTGTCATATTTTGTGCCAAATAGTTCTAAAAATCTATTGTTTAATTTCACGTGTTTTGGACTTCTTAATAAAAGAGCAGTACTGAATATAAATGGAATCATATTGTTATGTATTCTTATGAAACTTGATTTTTCACTCAATTATGCTGCTTGAAATTTAGTTATGTTGATGCAGTTAGCTATGGTAATTCATTTTTCACTGCTTTATATTTGTCTCAATTGTGCAAGATTTAATTTTTCTGCTTTTCTCCTTTGAAGGAGTTTGAAATTATTATTCTTATTATTATTTTTCTTTGCAGCTTTTGGCCAGAACCGGGTTTTTGAACCCGCCGCCTCTGGTATATGGGGCCAGGCCCTACTCCTTTGAGCCCCAGGCACGGTCCAAGAGTTTGAAATTTTAATGTATACTTTACTCTTTTTATTTCAAATTAATATGAGGGTAAAAATTTTTAGGTTATATTGTTCTCAGTTCCAAGGTAAAGTTCACGTTGTAGAAGAGCCTCTCACCCAGGGGGTGTGCTGAACACCCTTGCATTGTGCACATTAGGTGAGATCCCACCTTATGTCCTGCCTCCCCCTGCCAATCACCTCACCTCTCTCCCGCCCCATTCCACCTCCTAGCTAGACAATACTTGTGTTTTACCATTCATATGAGCATGTTATTGTTCATATATTAGTTTCATATTAGTATTAAGTGCGTATAAATTTTTTTTTCCATTCTCGAGCTACTTTACTGAGAAGGATGTGTTTCACTTCCATCCAGGTAAACATAAAAAATGTAAAATCTCCACCTTTTTTATGGCTGGATCGTATTTCATGGTATACATATACCACACTTTATTAATCCATTCATGGGTTGATGAGTGTTTGGGCTGCTTCCATGACTTGGCAATTATGAATTGGGCTGCAGTAAACGTTCTAGTGCAAATGTCTTTGTGGTAAAATGATTTTTGTTCTTCTGGGTAGATACCTAGTAATGGGCTGTGGGATCAAATGGAAGGTTAACATTTAGTTGTATGAGAATTCTCTATACTTTCTTTCATAAAGGTTGTATTAGTTTGCATTTCCACCAGCAGTGCAGAAATGTTCCTTTCTCTCCACATCCATGCCAGCATCTGCAGATTTGGAACTTTGTGGTGTGGGCTATTCTTACTGGGGTTAGGTGATATCTCAGGGTGGCTTTGATGTGCATTTCTCTGATGATTAAAGATAATAAGCATTTTTTCATGTGTCTTTTGGCCATTCATCTGTCATCTTCACATAAGGTTCTTTCTAACCTCCTGGTTAACCCAGAAATCTTGACATATATGACTTTAGTTTAATCAAATCTTTATTCTTCTCTCTACTGGTAAAATATGTCAAGCATTTTATTTCACCTTTAGTCCCTCAGTGTTTAATTATATCTGACTTAAGCACACATATTAGACATTTTAATGTAATCAACGCTTAATTAAATCCATGTCATCCTCAGTAGAGTACCATGGCGTCATAACTCATAGCAACCTCCAAATCCTGGGCTCAAGTGATTCTCTTGCCTCAGCCTCCCGAGTAGCTGGGACTGTAGGCACCCCCAACAACACCCAGCTAGTTTTTAGAAAAGGGGGTCTCAAGCTGGTCTCAAACTCCTGAGCTCAAATAATCCACCACCTCAGCCTCCCAGAGTGCAAGGATTATAGGAGTGGGCTACCACACCCAGCCCTAAATTAAAAATTATTATATGTTTAATTTCTACAAGTGCTGTTTGGTTTATTTCCACATCGGTTTGGTCATTATTTTTGCAGTTTCTTCTTCCACAATCATATTTTCTCATTTATTCCCCTTAGTGTGTTAAACATTCTTGGATAATTCCTATATTTGATAGAATATAGGTTAAAGAGTCAGCATTTTGAGGTCTTTGTTTGTTTTTTGTTAGTTCTTGTTCATGTTGGCTTGGCTTGTTGCCTTAAATATTGTGTGTTTCTGGGACTTACCTGTAAGTATTTGCTGAGGCCTGAGGCCACGCCCAGAAAGATTTTTATTTGCTTCTACAGGTGACCAATGGAATGGAGGTGAACAACCAACCAGTGACCAATAAATTGGGGGTTGTTGCCCAACCTCCACAAAAGTAGTGTCAGTGCAAGCCAGAAAACACTCTGTGGTTATGAAATCTTAAAGGAGATATTTTTTCCCTTCCCTTATGTCAAGTCAGGAAGCAAGGGATCTCCAGTTTGACTCCTCACCTTAGGAAGTCCCTAAACTTTGACTCTTAATTGTTCCAAACCTCACATCTAAAATCATACAAATAGGCTCGGTGCTTGTAGCTCAGCAGGTAGGGCGCCAACCACATACACAAAAGCTGGCAGGTTTGAATCCAGCCAGAGCCTGTCAAACAACAATGACAAATACACCCCCCACCTCAAAAAAATCTGTATATACATATAGCCGGGCTTTGTGGCAGGAGCCTGTAGTCCCAGCTACTTGGGAGGCTGAGGCAAGAGAATCGCTTAAGCCCAAGAGTTTAGGGTTGCTGTTAGCTATGATGCCCCAGCACTCTACCAAGGGCGACAGCTTGAGACTGTCTCAAAAAAATAAAAATATAAATAAATAAATAAATAAAATAAAATCATGCAAATAGAAGCTCACGGTCACCAGCATTCAGCAGATTTCCTCAGGATGAAACCTGACGTCAGTGTTAATGTCTCTTAACGTATGTTAGTTTGTGTTCATTGAACAACAGAGCTACCCAGGGAATCTGGGAGAAATACCATGAGAAGAAGTCACACATGGTAGCTCTTTTTGTCATCCACAACAAAATACTCAGAGTTGAGCTTATAATCAGCCAAAGATAAAGCCACTGTAGTGTATCTTTGCTGTCTTTTGCTTGTGCCATTTTATTTTGGATACAGAGTAAAGTCTTTACATTTAGTGCTATTAAATTTGTCATTTATAGGTTTTACTTGCTTAGTAAAACTTCCTGGATCATAATTCTGTCATGTAGTCACAGTTTTCTCTGGTTTAATGTCATCTCTACATTTCATTGTTACAACTTAAATGTTTTTATCTAAATCATTGTAAATATGTTCAGTAGGATCAGATTAAAGACAGAGCCTTGTTTTTCTCCCCCTAGATGGAGACTCATATCCAATATGGCACTGGTCAGGTCTGCTGGCCGCTGTGATTCCAGCTTCTGGGAACATTCCTGGTTGCGTTATCATCCAACTCGTCTTTCTTTATATCTTCAAGAATATATTCTGCCAAATGCCTTCCAGAAGTCAATACACATAATACTTATGATTCTTCTAGCCGCAGAGAAACTAAATCAGCAACATGAATTTGACATATGAGTCCAACTCTGAACTATTATTCAAAGGGCTCCATGGAGTCTGAAGGTGTCTGATTCTTGACACCTTCCTAACAATCAAGTTGGCCTGTAATAAAGACTTCTATGGCAGTCATGAACTCCATGGACAGTGGATGTACAGTGTTCCCCTTACTTCCCCTCTCGTCCCCCCACATGCCCAGATGATCTGTAGTTTACTCCCGTTAGGCCTGGCATCCGTCCATCCTTTTCTCCTTTTATCTTTTGAGTATTTGCCAGGGTGCTTTCATCATCTCAGTTTTGGATTTTTATCAGAACATATGTCCTTGAACTTGCACACAAGAAAGACTTTCAGTGATTGACACATCAAAGTTGCTTATTTAGGTATTTTTTTTTTGATTCAACCACATTGCCTAATGGAAACCATTCAAGCCCTGCTGTCTGCACCATTAGGATGATTACAAAATGAATTTGACGACTAGAGTTTCCCTATGTTTCTCAAACGTATGGGCTTCTACCTAGTAAAATGAAATAATAAACTACTGCTTCATGCAAAATGAGGGAAAATTTCACAGGAATCACATGGAACTATTGAAGTCATGCAGGAAAGATTGTCTACTTCGTGGCTCCATTTATAGGAAGTTCAAAAAAACGCAAAAGTAATAAATGGATCTAGAAGTCAGAACAGAGTTTACCTATGGGGTTGGAAGATACTGACCAGAAGTAAGCGTGAGAGAGCCTTGTGGGGTAGTGTCATATATCTTGATCTAGGTGTTAGTCATGGCTGCATACATATGTACAAATTCATAAATTGGTACATTTAATTTTTGTGATCTTTACCATATGTACATGATACCTTAATGAAGAAGAAAAACTCACTGAGGTTACAGGTGGGAATCAGTGTGTTGTTTACAGCATTAAGACAATTGTGTTCTACAGCTGATAGATCCAACTTGTACTTGCAATATGCTCCATCGGTGTGGTCCCCTTACTAACCCTCCCTCTATCGACCCACACCCCCCCTTCGCCTCTCCCTCCCCTGCCCTCCTTCATCCTATACTATAGTTGTGTTTCATTTTTCATATGCAAGTATGAGTGATATAAATTGGTTTCATAGTAGTACTGAGTACATTGGATATTTTTTTTTCCATTCCTGAGATACTTTACTAAGAAGAATATTTTCCAGCTCCATCCATGTAAACATAAAAGAGGTGAAGTCTCCATTTTTTTTTAGTGCTGCATAGTATTCCATGGTATACATATACCACAATTTATTAATCCAGTCATGGGTTGATGGGCACTTGGGCTTCTTCCATGAATTGGCAATTATGAATTGAACTGCAATGAACAATCTGGTGCAAACTGTTCATTTCCTGCTTTTAAAACCTCCTGCTATTTAGATAGAAGACTGCTGGCATTTGGGACATCAAATAATATGGTTTTACTTGTTACTTATTTGTGAATTGTTTAGTAATTGTAATGGTAACTGACATTTCTGTAGCTCTTTATATTTAAAAGCCATTTTCATATATATTATCTACTTTAATGATCTGCAACAATGCTATAAAAGTGATATTCATTTTATACTCATCTTACTTAGGCAGAGTCTAAGATGCAAGGACCCAAAGTACCTTCCCTGGTCAACATAGTCAGGAGAGAGCAGAGGAGTCCACAGCCCAGCCAACTGCCTTCGCCTCTTCACGCTGGCAGGTTCATAAGAATCTCCTGATAGCTGGTTCAAAGCCCCATCACCATGGTGTCTAACAGAGTGGGTTTGAGGTGGGGCCTGAGGTCACAGAGTTTCCCAGGTGATACTGGTAATGTTCTCCTGGGACCACATTCAGAGTTGCAAAGCTCTGAAGATGAATGAAGCCTATGTATCAGACCTGAGTTCTGCCTTTAGAGAGAACTAAAGACATGTTTCTTTGGTTTTTTCCTCCAGGAAACTGTTCTGAGTTTGAAATGAGAAACCCCTTTAAGGTTATTGACACACTTCTAGCTGGAAAGGAAGTTTCCTAGAGGAATGAACTTACGCTCAAATCACATGCAGCAGAAAAAATGTATGCTTTGACACATTCATTTTAATGGTGCTCTTGAGTTCTCATATGCCAAAATGGTGGGAGGACCCTAAATTAAGATTCTAATTTAAGAAATTGTCATTTCATTATGTCAGGTAATATTTTAAAATGTTTTAGCCATTGTTATTTAGGTCTTTGATTGATGTGAAAATTAGTCTCAGTGCTATAACCTCAGGGTTTTGTCAGTATAACTCTACTTAGTTCTAGCTGCTTCTTTTAAAGTATACATATACATATATATACACACACATACACACACACACACATATATAAAACCATTGTCAGTAACTGAACATGCTTAATGAAAATACGTAGCAAAAGAGAGGCAGACAGATAGAGAGGACACAGGCACCAAAAATACAATAAAAAACAAAGAGCTTTCAATGTTTCTCCATCTTCCCTTTGTCTGAGACCAGCTCTGCACCAGACTTGTAATGCCATCTATTTTGTAAAACATAGCATTATTAAGATAAAATTCGTATACTTGATTAGCTCATATCAAGTGTACAATTCAGTGGGTCTCAGTGTATTCTCGAAATTGAACAACGATCACTACAATGTAACTTTAGAACATTTCTCTTATCTTGTCCCAAAAAACCCTGTAGCAGTAGGTTACTCTTCTTTTCTGTTGTTCTACACATTTCATGTGAATGGAATCACAAAATCTGTGGTCTTTGGTGACCAACTTCTTTCACATAGCATAAGATTTTTGAGGTTCATCCATGTTATGAAAGGCAGCAGTCATTTTATTTCATTTTATGGTTTGCTAATATCCCATTGTGTGGATATGATACATTTGAATGAACTATCCGTTCATTCATCAGCTGCTAAAAGTTTAGGCTATTTCTACTTTGGGGGCAATATGAATAAGGATAAATTCATGTATAAGCTTTTGTGTGGACACATTTTCATTTGTTTTTGGTATATACCTAGGAGAGGAATTCCTGGGTCATGTAGATGTTTAAACCTTGAGGAACTGACAAGAGGCTTTGCTGAAGAGCTGCCTCCTGTCGCATTCCCACCGGTGGTTTGTGTTGGTTTCACTTTCTGCACATCCTCAACAGCTCTTGCTATTACTTATCTTTTTGTTTATAGCCATCCTGGTGGGTATGAAGTGGTGTCTCATCATGGTTTTATTTGCATTTACCCAATTCTAGTGATGCCGAACATCTTTTCATGTGCTCATTGATCTTTTATCTCTCCAAAAGAGATAAACAGATGTTCAGCCTTTGTTAGCTGAGATTTTTGTCCTTTTAAAAATTTAATTGTAAAGTTTGAATCACACTTTTGCTCAGTTTGTTTGTTTGTTTTGGTCTTTTGTTTTAACCTCTTGTTTATTAAACCTTTGTTTTGTTAACCCTCTTGTGGGGGGTTATAGATTGGATGTGGGTAATTACTAAAAAAACTACAAAGAAAAAAGAGGGGGATAGGGTGGGAGAGAAGGGATAGAGGAAGATACAATTAAATAATGTGGAACACTTGCGAACTTAACTAAGTTTCGCTGATTATGAACACATTAATATTTGGTTTGCTAGTTAGAAAGTTACCATGAACAACCTGCATATTGGTTCTGTTGCAGGAAGACGAGGCCCAAGGGCGAGAAAGAACACCCAAACACCACGTTTATAAGAGGAAGGGCTTTATTCACCAGCTGGAGCTTACAGCATAGAATTCCAAGTGGCCATGCTCCCCAACTGGCTTGGTCTTTCCCTTTTTATCCACAGTCAAAAA
The DNA here is from genome assembly GCA_963574655.1 of Perodicticus potto. Classification (NCBI taxonomy): domain Eukaryota; kingdom Metazoa; phylum Chordata; class Mammalia; order Primates; family Lorisidae; genus Perodicticus; species Perodicticus potto. The sequence goes on from CAUYRH010161064.1 coordinate 54,174, forward strand.
GTTCCAACCCGGCCAGTTTGAATCAAGTGGGAGATGCTATTCCAGCCCCTACAGAACTACAGGATTTCACAGAACTTGGAAATTTCCAAGTTCTGTGAAGTTAAGTTTATAAATTCCCAAGAGCTGGGGCACCGTGGAGAGGACCCTCCAGGTGTATCCTTGTGGTCTCCTTGAGAAGACCTGTTCTCCCAGACCTCACCCTTCTCAGATATCCTCTCTCGGTTGTAGTAAAGTGTTTAATTTGTACCTTCATTGTCCTACTTAATATCACTATTTCCCATATTATTCCACGGAAAGTTAATGTGTTTTATGTCAAAAAGTAGCCTGTGGCTTAATAGGTCTGGAGATCCATAAGCTCAGTAAATGGAATGTAGCCTCCTAACTGAAGTTCTTCTTTGAGCCTTTTATATGTAAACAGTCAAGATAAGTGTTCCAAAAAAAGAGGCGGGCGTGAATATGAGACCCTTTCTCTTTCCCTAATAATGTCCTTTGGGAACTTGGGTTTTTCAAGACACACTCAGGAAACCATTGCTTTAAAGATGTTAATATCTCTAAAAGAAAGTGTATTGACATAGAGGGCTCAGACTGGGGACACCCAGACAAGGATGAAGGCTGGCTGAAGAAATAGCCATTGTTATGAAGTCAAGATTAATATGGGAAAGATCTTGACATTTTTACCAAATGGAAATTAATATTAATTAAACAGAAAGGGGAGAAAACCTGGGAGGACTGAGACCGTTTGTGATTCCGCTCAGCTGGCTGGCATGTTTGTTTTTCATTAGAGGGCATAACTGACCCCCTGCTAGGTGAATTGGATTTTGCTGGTTTCCTTTGTTATGTATTTCAAAGAGCTCTGAATTGAACACATGCTGCTGCTCAGGGTGTAAGCTTTGAATACCCCTCCTTTTACAGGTTGTGTTTTAGCTGAGTAAGTTTCCCTCCATTAAAAAAACAGTAACTTTGATGAAGCCAGTTTAATTCTGAAGAGCTCATTTATGCAATATTTTGGTGAATCTCATATTTTCTCATAAATTTGGGGAGAATGGAGCTATTTTTGGAAACAGGAATCAATAGTTAAGTTGTTACTGACTCTTATTGCCCTCTCCCAAACCGCAGAAAAATAACCTTTGCTCTCAGCTCTCATTGCTTTGGGTTGAAAGTACAAAAAGATTTAAAAATCTTAAATGTATTCACATTAAGTGCAAAAATGATCATTTTTACTTCCCCCCATAATATAGTAGCAATTTGTCCATTAGGAAATTTAGCTCTTATTTTTAGTAAAGTAGCAGAACTTTTGTTTCATCAAGGCAAATTAAGCAGAGATACCTTGATTGCAAAGATACTGTTTGCAAACCTTTGTGGGATGTTTTCAGACCAAATTAAACCATTAACTCAAAAGGATGGTCCTTTTCTCTCATTATAATGTTTGTTCATTTTACTTGTTTTATTTTATAGACTCTATTATTTTATTATTCATTTTATGTTTTTTGCCCGTAGTGACTGTTCTAGTGGCCTTATAATTTTACTATCACGTAGATACCAGATGAATGGATAAACCAAGAACCATTATAATAGTTAAAGCCATCTCAGCTAGCTAAACTGATGTAATAAAACTTAGGGCTCACGGGTGGCGCCTGTGTCAGTGGGTAGGACGCTGGCCCCCATATATGGAGGGTGGCAGGTTCAAACCTGGCCCCGGCTAAACTGCAACAAAAATAGTTGGGGGTTGTGGCAGGCACCCGTCGTCCCAGCTACTCTGGAGGCTGAGGCAAGAGAATCGCCTAAGCCCAGGAGTTGGAGGTTGCTGTGAGATGTGTGATGCCATGGCACTCCATCAAGGGCAATAAAGTGAGACTCTGTCTCTATAAAAAAAACAACAACAAAAAAAAACCTAGGACTCACATCAGATATACCGACACTTTATGGGACGGCTCTCTGTGCAACAGAAAAGCTCAAGCCGGCATAGTGGTTCAGGCCTATATTCCCAGTTCTAGGGAGTTGGGGCAGGAGCATCTCTTGAGCCCTGGACTTCAAAGCCAGCCTGAGCAACAGGGCAATATTACAAGACACTGCCTCTAAATAAAAAATTTTTCTTCATTATTGTGATCTTGTTTTGACCACTCAAATATATCAAATATACATTTTATTTAGTTATTTATTTATTTATTTTGATGCAGAGTCTCACTTTGTCACCCTTGGTAGAGTGCTATGGCATCACAGCTCACTGCAACCTCAAACCCTTGGGCTTAAGAGATTCTCTTGCCTCAGCCTCCTGAGTAGCTGGGACTACAGGTGCCCACCACAACACCTGGCTATTTTTACAGATGAGATCTTGCTCTAGCTCAGGCTGGTCTCAAACTCGTGAGCTCAGGTGATCCGCTGCCTCGGCCTCCCAGAGTGCTGGGATTACAGGTGTGAGCCACTGTACCCGGCCCCACTCAAGTATTTTGGAGAAGTGAAGACTAGCAAATTAAAGTTTTAGATGATGAAGACAGGAGCTAGAAAGGTCACCATAGTCATCTCTGGTGTAAAATACTGTTATACTACTTTTGATATAAATACTGTTTATTTTTTAATAAATCTCAGTAGCTTCACACTATAGAAGTGTTTCTTATTTGCAAAGTGATTTTCTGATGGGCTGTTTCAAACCATGATTCACAGAGCCAAGATCCTTCCCTCCTGCATGCCCACCATCTGTAAACAGAGATTTCCAAACTTGGGGAAAGAGCAGAGAGGATCACCAATGGAGGGTATCTGTGAGCACGCACTTTCACTCTTTTCTTGGAATAGAAGTCAGTCAATCACATGACCGCACCGCAACACGAGGGCCCTGTGTTCCAACTATATGCCCAAGAAGAGGAAACATACAGCTATCTGTGACATATGCTGCTAGAAATTTGCTTTTTTATGTTTATGATGTTGAAATTAATCTGAGCAATGAAATGGACTTACCTCCAAAGTGGAGAAAAATAAAAATAGCACATGAACATACACATTAAGTATACATTTAAGTCTCAGCCCAATAATTAATACATCAACCTATTACGTTATTTCCTTAATGATTTCTCTTCAAATTAGTTCATAGATGTCTTTGGCATTCTAAAAGACATTTTATTGACCAAAGGATTGGTTCTCAATTTATAAAACAAATAACTGGCTCATATTTGTATGTCCTGAATCTCCTTTGAACGTCAGACTGAGTAGCTAAGCATCACATATGGTTAATAAATGGATTTTGACAGCCTCGTTGTGTTAGCTCTCATTTCAATGGGTACCGTTAGTATGAAGATAGAGCTGTCTGCCATAGCTCTAGAACAATAATGGGAAGTAAATAACCATCCAAGTGCCCTGGCCTCCTTTCTGAAATAGAAAATGACATCATGTAATTGGTTTAGTCTGAGCTGCTCAGTGGGTGAAAATGTGATTCAGGAGACTTAAGGCATGATGTCATTATTCCCAAAGTAGATTCTTACAGACTGGACAATGAACAGCATACACAAGCCTGGTACAGAACCTTCATCTCATTCATACACTGTCGTAACTTTTTTCTCACATGGGAACACGGTAGGTTATCTTTAAAAACAGGAAAGGATCATGTGGCCCAGAATGAAATTTTAGGCAATCAGTTCATTGTCTGCTAACATCTTGACTCCCATCAGTCTTTCACCTGAGCATGTGTTCTATATATTTGGTGGGTATATCACTCAGGCCCTCGGCTCATCCCCAAGCCCCAGTGGTAAAGAGAGGCAGGACACAGAGATAATTTTTATTGATTCATTTATTCATTTAACCACCTGTGGTATGCCTGGTAATGATCTTGGTGCTGGAGTTTTAGGCATGAATGAAATAAAATTATAATTCTTATAATGATCAAATAAAAATAGGGTCAAATGCCAGATAGAGCTAGGAAGAAAGATAAAAAAGGGTGAAGTATTAGAAAGATGGGGGGAGCGGCATGCCCTGGAAAGAAAGGTATGGGAATATGACATCTGAGCTGAGGCCTGAATGGACTGCAGTAGTTCACGTGGCTACTTGCGGGGAGAAAGGATTACAGGTGTGATGAACAGCAGACGCAAAGTCCTTGGGTCAGGAGTGTGCTTGGTAGATAAAAGATGAGCCGACATGAATGAGAAGGGGGTGAATGGGATGGAGAGTGGAGTGAATAGGGTGACAGAGTAAGGAGCAGAAATGAACATACCAGACACTGCTAGCCACCTTCCTAAGGGACTATCTGTGGAGTCAAAAGTGACCCCATTCATACTTCATCACCAAGAAGGATATTACCATGTAGTCTGTGGGCTCTGCATTTAGACCAGGGACAAAGATTTGCCATTTTTGAGCCTTGAGTGATTGGTGAAGGTTGGGAATTCCCAGATTCAGGAAATGGGAGGTGAATTGTCCATAAGAATTTTAAAACAGTTATATAAGCATGACCAATATTGGGCTGCTTTTTCTTATCACCATCTTTCACAATTCTGAACAATTTCAATAATAAAAATGCTTTATCTCTTATCATCCCTCAATACTCTGGCTGCACTCACCTGAAGTTGACTGGTTACAATTAAACATTAACTAATTCAATGAAAAGCTTCCAAGTATCCAGCAACCATATTCAGTTGTCCAAAAGATCACACACACATACATACACACACACGAGCGTGCATTCTTTAGTATACTTAACAAGGAAAAATCATTGAGTATATGAATTTAAGATGGTATGGTATATTTGCAATCAAAGGTCCTACATGAAAACATAATAAATTATTAAGATAAAAGAAAGGGAAATTAATATTACTGAGTAGCCATGATGTGCCAGGAAGGTTTCTTTTCATACATTTCATTCATTTATTCTAAGACCATTCTGTAGAGCTTACTCTCTTCTGCTGAAGATGTAATGAAGATCAAGAGCTGTCTTTGCAACAAACCACATAGTGAGGCAGTGTATCCTAGTTTTACAGATGTGAAAACTAAGGTATGGAGGGAGGCATTCAGCTTATGCTCAAAGTCAAGCAATTGGTGACATGAAGTTGGAACTCAAATGTGACCTTTTTCTATACCTTGTCTCTTTTTTGAAAAAAATAAAATACAAAACATTTTGACATGTGCACAGTTCTTTATTGTTTTTCAGATAATTGGCATATGTAAAGTATCCCACTCCATCTGGGCTATTTGAATGAGCCTGGAGAATCTAAGATATAATTAATATCTTGTTCAGGAGCAAAGTTTGTATATAGTATAAAAAACAATAGGCTAATTCAATGCATGTTAGAACATGGTAACAAGGGAGTAATTGATGCTGGAATGACTGGTGTAGAATAAATGATCTTTTCTTTAAGAACGAGTCTCCATCCCATCTGTCAACTTTATATTAACAATTGTGTGACTTCCAATCATGCACACTGCTGCTTCTCCACACCTCTACAAGGGCAAATCTAACACCCTGTCATACACTGTTGCTTCTCAAATTGTTAAATTGAAGATTCTGACTCATAGGTCCAGCATGGGACCTGAGATTCTGAAATGCTATCAGAGTCCTAGGGAATGCAGATCCTGCTGGTCTATGGGTCACACTTTGAGTTCAAGGCTGTTGTAGACCTTTCTGGCATCAACCATGAAGCTATACCTTGGGCCCCACCCTTACTTTAGTTACCTGTGCAAGAGTGTTTCCTGGGTGGACCTTCTAGGAGAGCAGTTCACAAGATTTGAAGAAGTTATGGAGCTGAAGTCAGAAGGGATAGAAGGGGGGGAATCAAGGTGCTAGTACAATGAATTCTATACCTCATCCCTGAGGAAACCACAGACCTATCACTCCTTGTTCAAGTGAGTAGGCCTGATTCAGCCCAGTTGATTTGATGGCGCGTGACCTAATGCAGCAAAGCTGTTGATCACCTTGAAGAATGCATATTTTGCTCCTTGGTGTAACCTCCATTTTACCTTGCTAAGACAAAACAAAAACAATCCAATATTCTACTCTCAAATATTATTCATTCTGGCTGACGCTAACATTAATTTTCTTAAGTGCTTTGGACACCATATTAAAATGGTCACTTTTACCAAATGTTTTAAAGTGAAGCTTGTTGAAACATGCCAAGAGAATTTCCACATTAGAGTAGCACTTCTCAGATTTTAATGACTGCATACACCACCTTAGAATCTTACGCATTTTGACTCAATGAGTCTGAGGTGGGGATTGAAATTTGCATTTCTTAAAAGATCCCAGGTGAGGGGATACAGAGAATTTCTGGAGCATTCTGAATAGACAAGCCTCAGAATGTTTGGTCTTGCCTTGAATTAAGATAGGTTTTGGTTTTTTTGTGTATGAGGGATCTTCAAAGCAATGAGGAAGTTAGATATTTACATACCATGAGAAGCTTGAAATGATGGAAGGGAGGCACGCAACTCTCCATATAGGCCCACAATCAAAGATTCTGCAATCGTATTATTTCCTTACCATGATAGATAAACACCAGCTGTAGAAAAAGGATTTTTGTTGAAAAGATGATGGTCTATTCTAGTTTTTCTGAAATCAGGCTGTTCTTGAGATTACTCAGCAGGTTCTAAAGAATACAGATGTTTAAGATCCACCCAGACCAACGAAATCAGAATCTTTGGGCCTGGCCCTAATGAGCAGTCTCTATACCAACAGCACCTGGTATAAACCATTGGCTTACGAGACATCTATCATCTCAGACCCCATCTGGATCTACTGAATTAGAACTTTAAAAGATCCCCAGCAATACTAATGCACATTCAATTTTGAGAGACATTGATAAATGGGAAGCAAATGTGGAAAGTTGCCACAGCAACTTATTTATAAGGTATTAAAAGCCTCCTTTCCCATCTAATAGTTTGGGTCTCTGCCTGATATTGGGACTGAAAGATGACAAGCAGATAGACCATCCAAAGCCTAGTACATCGATTGAACTTTGATCATATAGAAGAGTATAAAATAAACTAGGAGAAAACACAGAAAGTGTAAACAGTTCCATGTCACCAGATCACCTATTCCATCTATCTTTAGCTTCTCTTTCTCGTGGTTTTTCCTAAGCTTTCTCCCAGAAAGCCCCCTCACTTCTTGTTTCTAGCTTTACATCTATAAAGTAGAAGTTCATCTGACAGAAAGTGACTCTCAATATTTAAAGTCAGGAATAGCTTACCCAAAGACACAGTTGGACTCATGCTTTTGTTAACTTGCAGGGCTAGCATACCATACCACTTAGCTAAACCCCCAGTGAAGGAGGGAAGGATCGAGCATGCACTGAAGAGCTATTCCCTCCCTCTAGTCATGCTAAAGATTAATAGCAATGAATGGAAGAGGTAGTTGTGTGGTAGCTGTTGAAGATGCATGGATTAAATTTGTGAATAGTACACACAAATAGTGTGTTAGTAAGTTCTGAAGTCACAGAAGAACATAAAATGAGGGCCTAACAGTGGAGCACAGACTGAGAAAAAGATATTAGTGAAGTGAGGTGTCCATGCGACTTGAGACATCACAGAGGCTATGGGACTTGAGTTGAGTAGTTTAAGATTTGGAGCATTCCATGTAATCGACAGTTCTGAGTTATATAAAACATTGGAAGGCACAAAGATGACAGGGAACACAGAATGGGAGAGCTTATGCTTCAGTGCAGTGTGATTTTATAGCAGATTTCACAGACAAGGTGGGAAAATTGTAGAAATTCTTCTAATTCTTATTAAGGAAGGTAGTTTGTTCTGCAAATAAGTCTATTTTATATTAATAACAATTATAATTTTCATTATTTTTTCCTCAAGGGCATAGATTGTGGTGTTCCTTTCTAATTTTTGCTAACTTCAAAATGCAAAGAATAAAGGTGTTATAAGATATTAATTAAGAAAAATTTTTTTCTCTGTAACTTATGATCTAAAAACTGCTAATTTGAACAAGTTGTTTCCGTGAATTAAAAATGCTCAAGGTTACTTGGTTGGTTCATCTATAATGGTGTTTGATAAACTTCATTTTATTATACTTATAAAAAGCTTCACTGTGTGGTTTATAAGTCAATTTTACAGACTCTCAGCTATGCCTAATTCTTTAGAAAATTACCATTTGGAATACCCGATGTCATTAATTCTTCCTGTGTGAAAAATGTATTTATTAATATAATTCCAATCAAAGTAAGTATTCTTTATTTGGGGTAATAATATGTTCATAAGAAGTGCATGTATGCAAAATAGTGCAGAATGTTAAGCCTGATAAATGTACATATTTGTTTAATATTTTAATTTTATTATCAACTTTACTTATTTATTTTAGTTTATCTGCTTTAGACTGCTAATTGGTAACAAATTACATCATAATAGATTAGGTATAGGCCATCCTATATTGTACATTTTTATGGAAATGTTTTTATTCACATTACAGAAAGAGTAACCTAAAGATAAATGCATGGCATTCTCAGCATTAAGATAGTACTGAAATATTTTTCAAAGGACGCAGTATTTCCAAAACTCTAAACTTGTAAAACATTAACTTACACGAAATAATTTCCATGCTACATGGGCTATAATTTTGCACAATCTGTAGCTATTAACTCACCCTAGAAAGTTGTATGAAGAAAATGGCTATAAGCTATACCTTTTATTCCACTAATAGGAAACATGGTAGAATATACAATTCTTAACAGACTGTAGGCTCCTTCACAACAGAGCCATAGTAAATTGTTCTCTTCTATATTCATAGCATAGATGATATTTATCCACAGTTCTTTTGCTCTCCATCTTTGCCATGAATGTTGGTGGAGTTGATGGTCTACACTATTGACTTGGCCTTGTAGCTTGTGTTGGCCAGTCAATATTATTAGTAGATGTAATGCCATAAAGATTTTGTTTGGTATGATTGTTCTCTTGTATTTTTGCCATCCACCATGAGAGAACTAGGCATCCCTTGAGCTGAGCTGTAGCATATAATGGTGGTAGTAAAATATCCAGACATTGGTTTCCAGAGGTTTTCTAAGTAGTGGGAATAGAGGCCAAGAAATATGGGAGTGATTGTCTAGGCCAGGAATCTTCTCCATCTCCGGGGTTTCCAAGTATAGTTCAGAGTAGTGCAGAGCATCACAGGTGCAATAGTAGGATAGGGGTGTGCAGGTCAGCAGTGTCAATCAATTACTAAAAGATTACACAAGCATGATTTTCAACCAGCAGTTCAAAGAATGGAAAAAGGAGTAGGAAACATACTTGAAGCACTGGCAAAACACGTCAGATTCTGAAACTGGGGGGTGAGAAGAGTGAGAAGGAGCTTTTCTAAAGGATATCACTGGGTAACTTATTTATCCTTGAATACTATGTTCTCCTCCAATCTGCCTGCAATTTTTAGAAAGTTTTCTGAGTGTGGACAAGATTACAGCCTTCGGGTGTGACCTATGTCAAAATGGGAAAAGTTCCATAGTTGTGGACATCTGCCACAGAATCGGAGGTTTCCTATCAAGTCCTCCAGGTTTTAACCAGATAGTCCTGGGGGTTCTCTAGAGACTGGATGGACAGAGCCTGTTGATGAGTAGAAGGCTGAGAACTTACAGTGGAAACGGCGCTTGAAGTTGGCCTTCACCAAAGAAATAACAGACTTTTACAAAACTACCTCTCAGTTTGGGGAACAAAAGCTGAAAATTTACTATCGTGTATAGAATAATCTTAAATGCATTTTTATTGAAAAAATTATGTTCTATTATCTTTTTATAATGCTTATATTATTTCTAGGAAGCCAACAAAATCTTCAGTTCTTTACTTTCAAAGTGTTTTGTGGTGTTTTCTGATCTAATTGCCAACGAGTATGATTGATTATAGTGCTGGTTAAGTAGCAGGAATTTGATTTAGTAATTATCATCAATTGTTTGGATGACTTCTGATATATGTATTTTATTTTGAAATGCCATTTTTTTCTAGGAATACTAATAACTAATATCCATTATATGTTATTCATTAATGACCATTAAGTATGCTATTTGTTCTGTATTTACAAGGTTGGACATTAGGAATTCCAGTTACCATTAGTGGGTGGTTGCATTTCATTTTACCAAACTGAATGTTAACAAATCTTAGCTGTAAATTTAATTTTGTTAATTTTTGCAAAATCGATTATAGGCTAGTTTATCTATTATAGCCTTTATTTACCATTCTGAGGGGGACTGGTTTTATGTACCAGTTGTTTTCCCCAACTGGATTATATATGTCCTCTGTCCCTCACCTGAATAACATAACACTGATCAGCATGGAATAGGCACTAAACAAAAAATAATTTGAATTTACCTTTTTGATCTGAAATTCAGAGGTAATGAATGCAATTTAAAAGTTGATGGTTTCTGTGAATAAAGAATTTTGTTGTTTTTCATAAAGTTAGAATTGTTGTCTACTTATATATATATATCTCCTGTGAAAGAAGAAAAAATAAATATCATGATGAACTTCAGGTTTAAAATAAATTAAAAAAGCATTTAATAGTGTTGTGAATCTTCATGAAAATTCACAGCTTAAAGAATTATTTTAGTATGTCATTTACTCATAGTTTAATAAAACCCATGTTTCTTTATAGCTCAATTTATTTTATGCTTGAAGGAAATTATTTTTTTATTAAATCATAGCTGTGTACATTAATGCAATTATGGGGTACAATGTGCTGGTTTTATATACCATTTGAAATTCTTTCATCAAACTTGTTAATATAGCCTTCACCGCATTTTCTTAGTTTTTGTGTTAGGACATTTATATTCTACACTTAGTAGATTTAACATGTACCCTTGTAAAATGCACCATAGGTGTGGTACCACCAATTATCCTCCCTCCACCCATCCTTCCCCTCCCCCTCCTCTTTCCCTTTCATCTTGGGATATAGTTGGGTTATAGCATTCATTCACAGAAGCGTGGGTGCTCATAAATTGGTTTCATAGTAGGGCTGAGTACATTGGATACTTCTTCCATTCTTGAGATACTTTGCTAAGAAGGAAATTATTTTAAAACTGTGGTTCTGTAATCCAGTATAAAATTTATGAATTTTGTTCATTTGCACAAATTGGTATATCCATTTACCTATAGCAATGAATGAAAAGGATATTTCTTTAGAATATATCTGTATAACATCCTATTATATCTTCCTTGTTGAAAATAATAGCAATATTTTCAAAATTACTTAATTTTGAAATTAAGTGCCAAACAGTCCCAATTATAGGAAAATCCATTTTTGAAAATGATGCTTGCAGTTCTCCTTTTCACTCAAACACTTTAATTACAAAGGATGCAATTTTACAGATTGAGCAAAAAATGTAGAAACACACACTGCTTGCCAAGTGGGACTGTTTGTAATAAAGTGGGTTTGGAAAACTTATGCTCAAAACAGAATCAGAAAGTCATACAGCAAAGAGATGTTTGGCAAATGTATTCGGGTCAGGCAGACCTTCATTTTTTTTTTTTAACCTCTTCTCCTATATGTCTTCTACTGAATTAAGGGTAGTTATTTAGGGTTGGAGAAACGGGAGAAATGTGGGAAAGATTTTTCTCTCCACTCACCTGAAAACTTGCACATCTCTCTCTTTATGTCTGGAAACAGAAAGGAGAGAGATGAAACCCTTCATTGATTGTCCAGGTCAACGTAACTTGAGATTCTAAGTACTTTGAGACAAAACTGGAGACTTCTGTTTTGTCCTCGAACTAACAGCTGGGACAATTTACTATCCATAGATATCTCTACATAAATGTTTTCTGAGGCATTTGGCCGCTCTAACTCTTTCTAAATGTGGCACTTACATATGATTTGTAAGTGGACATATACCTTATACATGCACATATATTTTCAAAACTCCATTAATCTCATGCTGAAATATCAGCCTCAATTTTTTCTAATAAAATCATTAACATTAACATTAGTTATATGAAATTGGTTCTCAAAAGTCAATGCTTGGAGCACACTTTTATGGCGAAGTGCTCAAGGAAGCACTCCCAAATGTTAGCCAAGTGATTTGCCTGGGAGACCTTCTCTACCTGAAATCATACATACCCGAATAAAGAATTCATTTCTGGGATCTTTATAATTAAAAATACTGAGTTCACATATACCCCCAAAATATGTGGGTCACAATGAAAGTTTTGAGAGACTCAAAAATCAAGAAACATAAAATCCAAGTGGACAGAAACAAATGAAGCCCTCCCAGCACCCCTGATAAGCTGAGCAAGTTGAAACTTACATGGGTGAATCAGGAAGATGCTGTTGATCATGTCTCCTGGAAGTGAAACAATGGACCATAACACAGTCTGACTCAAAACTTTCATGATGACCCATGTATGTACAACTATTATGTATCCATAATAATTCAAAATTTTAAAAAAACCTGAAAAATATTTAAAATTGAGTTAATATCTTAAATTTATGAACAGCTATATGACATCTTGTTTGAGACTGGGCTAAATCAATACAGCTTAGTAGAAATGTAATTTTGGTCACATACATAATTTAAAATTTTCTAGGTAAAAAATGTTGCAGGATGCTATTGCACTACAAATGAAGAATTGTATCCTGTTAAAACCATTTCATTCTTTCCACTGTCCTGCTTTATTTCATAATGGATCAAAGAGAGCAGAGACAAAGAATACACAAGAAAATAACAGTAAAATAAGATGTGGGACCCCCAAATAGAAATAAATTAGAAGATCAGGAGCAAGAAAAACAAGACACAGATGCTCAGATTTAACAGCTAAGCTGGCTCATATCTTAAGGCCTTTATATAGAAGGTCTGATGATTAAGTTTGTGAACTCATCCTAGAAAAAGTGGTTCATGCCTCAGTGCTGAATATCACTATGGTCACTTTCAAAGTACTACCCTTAGTAAGTTATACACCAAAACCAGTACCTAGTCCATCCTTCTGAGCAATTTTGCCCGTCTTTTTCTTCTATCAATGTCATATCACCCTTGATGTCCTGAATGTCACGAAAATGTCTTCCAATAGAGGTATTTGTTTACTGGCTAAAAATTCCCTCATAGCATTGCCATGTGAGCTGGTGCATTGTTGTGATGCAAGATCCATGAGTTGTTGTCAAAGATGTTCAGTTAAGAATTTCCTGTTTTTCTATTGAAGCTTACTTGGTCTGCTATGCTCCTCACAGTTGGCAAATGATTTTGCTGCACAATTCAATGAATTTTTGCAATGTTTTCATCAGTTTTGCTTGTTTGTGGCTGGCCTAACTTCTCTTTATCAGTGACGCTTTCTCTTACAGCAGAAAAACATTCGATTCATTTGAATACTGCCTCTTTCTTCATGGAATTACCACTACAAACTTGTATGAACATGTCCCTGGTGTCACTTCCACTCTTGCCAAGTTTGCCAAGAACTTTACAAATGTTTGGTTGTTGCTGTAATTCAAGCTCTGACATTTTCATGATGGCACACAAAAACACACAATAACCATAATGAACACCAAAACGCTGACACATAATGTCAGCAAGACACTGCCACATGTCTACATAAACACAACTGTATGACAATGATATACCAAGGTTATGAAACTTCATCAAGCTGTTTATACAGTGCTGCCAACATAAGTGCATGGTGGTAAGTTCTTGAACTTCATTGTCAGGCCTTGGCTGCTCTTCTCTGTTGGACCAGTCACTTTCCCAAATCTTTTAATAGCATCTTCTTTCTTATTGTGTGTTTCCTTTGAGATGTCAAATTTTTCAGAGATTCTGTCACTTGCCACCTTATCTGAACTAGCTTTCTAGTCACCCCTGTCACCACCCTTTATTTTCTTCAGCTTATTTAACAAAGTCAAGTAGTCTCTTATTCATTTAGCATGTTTAAGTATTGTTGTCTGCCTTCCAATTAGAGAACATTCTTACTGCTGTATCCCTCAGTTTTGAAAATGGGTACAGGGGGACGCTCCATAGTTTGAATGAATGTTCTCAGGAAGTTATTATGTGGCCCTAAGCTTTCTAGTAGTCACAGAGAAGAATTAGAAAAAAGGGTGCTTCCCAGGGCCTCCCAGGGGAAAACATTCTAAAACCGACATTTAATTATAATAGACTTGTGTTATAAGGCACCGTCTTCAGTGGTTTCTGAACTGATGCAGTGAGCAAGGCACCCTACAACCCTACAGCCAACGAGGGAACAGAAGTTTCCTAGCATTTTCCTAAAGTTTTCTTCTGTCAAAAAAAAAAAAAGAAAGAAAGAAAGAAATACATAATTGTCAAACAAAACTTTGTCAAATAGGAGACAAGCTTACCTGGGCCAAATCTGAACATTTCTTTTAGACAGGGTATACCCAAAAATAGAGCTGAGATTAAGGAGTAGATATTTGTATATTCCTCAGTCCATTCTCCACAAATCTTATTTCTCTCCATTGAGTTCTTTTATAGGAGCTACAAAATAAACAAAAAAGAGTTTAATAAACAATTTAATTTTTCTACATCCCCTTTGTTCTTGTGCTGATGATTACTTTTAAGTCTTCAATTGTAGTCTGCTTAAAGACAGAAACTGTAGGGTGGTGCCTGTGGCTCAAAGGAGGAAGGTGCTGGCCCCACATGCCAAAGGTGGCGGGTTCAAACCCAGCTCTGGCCAAAAACTGCAAAAAAAAAAAAAAAAGACAGAAACTGTAACATACTTCAGCATTTCTTATTTCTACTACATAAGAAGGTCCCTATGTGTGGAAGATACTTGTTGAGTATGGACGCATTGGTCACAAAGAAATTCTTCATGTGCTAGACCCTTTTAAGGAATGTTCTGAGAAACAACATTAGCCCTAACGGGCATAGGATATCCAACTCAAGGTGAATTTGGGCCTGAATGAGCACAGCTAATGAGTGCTCATTCTGATGAACAGAATACAGAGGAAGAGAGTTTCTGCCAGCCTCAGGCTTTACATGACTGACAGCTTCCATTTCTGGCTTCCAGAACACCTGGAGCTACCAGCTACCCTGAGGTTGCCATATTGGGAAGGTCACCTGAGCGATCCTTACTAAAGATGGCTGAGGCTACAGGACAAAGGGAATTTCTTTGTGACCAATGCGTCCATACTCAACAAGTATCTTCCATACATAGGGACCTTCTTATGTGCTAGAAATGGAGAACAGACTGAGGAATATACAATATAATGAGTGGTGGAGCCTAGGGATCGTTCCACTAAGACTATCAATTCTGATGTTAGTATGTAGCCATGGTGGGACAACAAGTGATAAATATGTCTGTCACATAGAGAAAGCATTAAAAATGTAGATGCTTGAACTTTACTCCAAACTCACAGATTCTGAGTCTACTACCGAGGTGTTATTGAAACCTTCCCTAGATGTGGGAGGAATGCACAGAGATACATGACTTACCTGGAAAAGTCTACAAATCAGGATGGAGGGATCCTGTTATCTATTGTACCTGATAAACTTCTCTGAAAATTAAAAGGGTTAAAACAATCACTTTGTTATTGTTATTGCCATGGCTGTGGACAGGGCATGGTAGGGAACACTAGCCTTGGCTTCATCTCGTCTTCTCCAAGTCGAGGCAGGAACTGGGAGATCTGAGGGTGATTGAACACCTCCCCTTTGTCCTGTAGCCTCAGCCCTCTTTAGTAAGGATCGCTCAGGTGACCTTCCCAACATGGCAACCTCAGGGTAGCTGGTAGCTCCAGGTGTTCTGGAAGCCAGAAATGGAAGCTGTCAGGCATGTAAAGCCTGAGGCTGGCAGAAACTCTCTTCCTCTGTACTCTGTTCATCAGGCACTCAGCAGAGCCACTCAGAAGTAAAGGGAAGAGACATAAACCACCCTCTCTCCAAGGGAAGTGTGCCAAGGAACTCGGGACCATGCTCAACCCTGTCTACAGTAAACTAAAGCAGTTTTAGGAAATCGTTGCCTTAACTTTAACAGCATTTCTGTTTTTCCAGCTCAAAAATTCAAAAGCAAAACTTGAAAAGTTTACTGTAATATGGATTCTGTGTCATAGACCCTAAATTATATGGAATGGTTTGGAAGTGTTTCCGAAATTGGTGTTAGAAAAGTTTGTTATAAAATTTTGTTTTGTAAATGTATTTTAAATAGGATTGGCAGGATAATTAGTCCCATGCTAATTTATTATCAATTTATTTACATTTGTAACAGGGAAAGAAAAATCTGAATGGCAAATAAAGTAATGTTTCAGGGTTGTATTAGGAAATGGAGATTTTGTTAAAGTATTTCAAGAGGTTGTTTGTAAAGCCAAAATATGTTAAGTTGTTACAAGGAAAGAAAATATAAAATTAAACTTTACTGAATTGAATGCAAATGTCAATACTCTCCATGTTTATCTTCTAAGTGTCTAGTGGGAAAATAAACTGGGTGGAGTTAAAAAAATTAATTTCAATGTAGACATATAAATCTCTGGAGCATTTTTACAAAGAATAAAATGCCTAAAGCATTTCCAGGTCAATGGAAATGCCATTGTTGCTGGAATTCGTTTTATGTTCTACAAAACTCCATAACCCTCCTTAAACCTATAACTTTCACAGCTTTCACAGGCTTGAAGGATCACCTATTGTTGTAAACTTGTAGGATATTTTTAACTCAACAGCATTCTTCTGGGTGTGGTTTCCCTTATGCCATTGAATTTTAGTTAGTTGAAAATTCTGCTACTTTTCACACACTTTAATTTCTTGTCAGATTCATCATGAATAATGGAGAGATTTTTGTTTTGATTTTTGTTGTTGCTATTTCAGTTCTTTTATTAAAAACATAATTTGGGGCACTCTTGAATTCCCAGTTAACTGCCTGAGTCACCACTTTAGTCACCTTTAGGTGACTTGGTAGCATTGTTGTTTTGTAATATGTTGAATAATATTGAATAATAATGGTTTTGTAACTGGCAGCAGATCACTGTGTGGTTTTGAGATTAAAAACAAGATAGGAAGCCATGAAGTGGGTAAGACCAAAACAATCATCATCGTTTCCACTGGAAATGCAATTAGGTGTAGACATTTATAAGAGATTTCCATGTACTGTTATTTACTTCTTAAAAGTGGCTATTAAAAGCACTATTTTTAGATGTCTGCCAATTAGGTTAAAATGACATTGTAAAGTATTTTTTGATGTAGATGGCTTTTTAAATAAGAAAATGCAACTTTATTTCAGAAGCATAATTGTGAATCCACTTGCTATGGAATAGGTACCAAATATAATGAGATCTTGACTGTTCAGACTCAGGTTTTGACTATGTTCTATACAAATTCATCTTCTCTACCTTCTTTTTTCATACTACTCAAAACCTTTTATATCATCCATTAGTCTATCAGTTGCTGTGTAATAGGCAAGTAAACTAATTTATTACTTACTTTAATAGGATAAACTAAAAGTATCCTTGATAGGTGTACCTTTCTCTCTCAAGCAAATGGTAACAGACTGAGATCACAGTTAATTGGCTGATCAAATACAGTGCCAAGAGCACTAGAAAGACAATCAGATTATGTTTATTTTAATTCTAGAAAATATCTTCTATGTGAAATATTAAAGGATCTATAGGCTTTTAGTTTAAAGGCTTTCAATAGTAGATTACAGTAGAACCTCCATAGCTGACCATCTCTCTATATTGACCACCTCCTTACGTTGACTGAATTTTCATAGACCAGACATGTACCACATGTGCGTATCAGTAAGGAAGGCCTACCTCCTTATGTTGATGACCTTCATATGTTGGCCAGTTTATTATAGTCCTTTGAGTGGTCAACTTACACAGGTTCTACTGTTTTTAGAAAGGTCCTTCTTTTGATGAATAATAGAAGTGAAACTATGGAAAACAGGAAGGAATAAAAGGGAGATAGTTGATAATGTCTATTTAAGCATTACCTTGAGATTCTGGAATGATTTTCTAAGAGCATAGAATGTTTATTATGAAATTAAGTAATATGTCTGCTATGGTTTGAATGTCTGTCTTCTCTAAAACTCACATAGCAAATTAATTCCCAATGCAGCTATATTGAGAGGTGGAGTGGTTAGGATGTGCTTGGATCATGAAGACTCTGCCCTCTTAAATGGATTAATTCCTTCCTGGGTTATCATAGGAGCAGAAGTGTAGCTTTATCATAAGAGGAATAAGGACCTGAGCATGTCAGAATGCTCAGGACCCTCGTGTGATAGTCTCACCAGATTCACCTTTCAACCTCGGACTTCTCAGCCTCCATAACTATAAAAAAAAGTTCATTTTATTTATAAAATACCTACTTTCAGATATTCTGTCATAAGCAACAGAAAATGGACTAAGTTAATTCCCTAACTTGTTTTGAATGAAGCACCATGATGTCTACTCCCTAAAAGCAAGATCGTCTGTCCATTCACTGTATTTCCAGAATCTAAACCAATGCCTCTCACGTAACTGCTTGATATTTGATGAACAAATGAATGGAACCCAATGCTGTCATCATGGCCATATTAGGCATTAATATTCTAACTAAAAAATTTATCTACCACATGATGAAGCATGATAAACTGATCAAGCTGTATTGGTCCTAGAAGGAGAATCTTAATCTATTTAAGACAGAAAAAGCAGACAAAAACGCCAATCAAAGGAGTTTCTCATCTACCTTTTATTCTAACCTAGGCAGATACACCGTCTAAATGTGTCAAATGCCACAGTTACTTTTCCCACTCTCCACTTGCAAGTTGGAAATGATTTTGAGATTCACAAAGATTTAAAATACCAGCCACTATGAAAAAGCCTTTTAATTTTTTCTCTCTCAATTGCTTTTATTACAAAATCTTTTCGTAAGAGTTGCTGACACTCCTGCAGGAATGTGAAAAATAAACTGCACTTGTTTATTGACATTAAAGAAAAAAAATTATACTACTTTGGTTAGTGGTCACCATGGAATTTGCAATACGCACTTATTTAGTTACACTTGCAAATAACCTCTCAGAGTAGATACCTTAATGTAATAAAATATTCCTAATTTCTCCCTCCTGTCCCTTAGGACAATTCTGCTATTCATTTCGCTTACACATAAGCTATAATCTTTGAGAAAACTGTTGCTGTTATTATTTTGGACAAACTATTATCTGTTAGATCAATTTAGAATTTTTAAAGTTGTGGTTTCCTCTCCCTCCTTTCAAGATTTTTTTCTTTATCTTAGATTTTCTGCAGTTTAAGTGATATGCCTGGGTGTAACTTTGGTTTTCAGGTTTTAGGGTTTTTGATATCTATCCTGCTTGGTATTCCCTGAGCTTCCTGGATCTGTGGTTTGATATCTGACATTATTAGGAAATTCTTAGTGATTATTGTTTCAAGTATGCTATTTTTTATTTGCCTTTCTTCTCCTTCTAATATTTCTGATTTATGTATGCTTTACCTGTTATAGTTAGTTGTCCCACAGTTCTTGGATATTTATTCCATTTTTCAACCTTTTTTCTCTTTTTTTTTCAGTTGTGGAAATTTCTACTCACACATCCTTCAGCTCAGACGGTCTTTCCCCAGATGTGTTCGTTCTACTCATGGACATTCCTCTATACAGTGATTTCTATCTTTAGCATTTCTTCTTGATCTTTTTTCATTGGAATTTCCACCTCTCTGCTTGTATCACTCACCTGGTTTTACACGTCATCTACTTTTTAAATGAGACCTCTTAGACAATTAACTATGGCTGTTTTAAATTCTCAGTCTGTAATTCCAACACCACTGCCATATCTGAGCCGGATTCTAATGTTTGCTGTGTCTCTGCACACTGTGTTTGTTTGTTTTTGTTTTTTGTTTTGCCTTTCTTTATGTCTTGTAATTTTTTGTTGATAGCTGGGCATAATATACTTGGTAAAAGAACTGAGGTTACCTTTAGTAATATGATTATAAGAGCATGGGGGTGTGTTTCTACAGTCCTATGATTAGATCTTAGTCTTTTAGAGACTCTGTGTCTCTGGGCTATGATCTACTCATGGTGCTTCTTAGTTTTTCTCCATCTTCTTTTGGAGGGGTATGTAAAATTAGATTACATAGTTTGCTTTTGTAAGGTTAAAGTCTGAGTCATAGTAGTGTCCTTCACCCACTCAGTGTGCAATATATAATATATTGAGTGATATTTCCCCACCCCCTCCCTCTCCACTTGAATTTAAATTTCTATCATGTGAGCATGTAGTTGTTAATATTCCATGGCATACATATATCACAGCTTATTAATCCATTCATGTGTTGATAGGCACCTGGGTTGTTTCTACACATATTTGCAATTGTGAATTGTGCTGCTATAAACATTAAAGTTCAAATGTCCTTAATGTACAATGTCTTTTCTCTTTGTGGTTAGATACCTGGTAATGAACTTGCACAATCAAATGATAGATCTATGTTTTGTTCTTTGAGGATTCTCCATATTTCTTTCCATAGAGGCTGTATGTGGTTGTAGTCCCACTAACAGTGAAAGAGTGTTCCCTTCTCTCCACACCCACACCAACATCTGTTGTTTTGGGACCTTGTAATTTGGGCCATTCTCACTGGGGATATGTGATATCTCAGAATGCTTTTGTTTTGCATTTCTCTGATAATTAGGGATGGTGTGCAATTTTACATGTGTTTGCTGGCCATTTGTCTGTTCTCATGCCAAAACTTTCTGTCCGTGTCTTTTTCAGTTGTTCATGGGGTCATTTGCTCTTTTCATATTGATTTGCTTGGGTTCTTTGTAGATTCTGGTTATTAGCCCTTTGTCAGATGCATAGCATGCTAATATCTTTTGCCATTTTGTAAGTTATCCAGTCAGCTCTGCTGACTGTCCTTAGCTGTGCAGAAGCTTTTTAACTTGACCAGGTCATTTTCTTTTTATTAAAACATAGCTTTGTACAGTAGTGCAATCATGGGGTACAATGTGATGGTTTCATATACAATTGGAAATATTTTCATCAAACTGTTTAACATAGCCTTCATGGCATTTTCTTAGTTATCGTATGAAGACATTTGTATTCTGCATTTAGTAAGTTTCACCTGTACCCTTCTAAGATTCACCGTAGGTGTGGCCCCACCAATTACTCTCCCTCCACCCATTCTCTCCCTTCCCCTCCCTTCCCTTGCCACTTTCCCCATATTCTTGTGCTATAAATGGGTTATAGCCTTCATATGAAAGCTATAAATTAGCTTCATAGTAGGGCTGAGTACATTGGATACTTTTTCTTCCATTCCTTGTGTTTCTAATACATTATATTGTACCATGAGCAGCTTTTTATATACAAAAACATTATCTTCATATGTGTCAACCTAGAAGCTTCATTTTAATTTTAGTAAATCAGTATTTAGTGTTTATACCACAATGAGATAAATGCTGTTCAAATCTAGCCATGTAGTAAGTAATGATTACCTTCCTTTCCTATAAAACTTATTTACTCAAATTTCTGGTCCTGGATCTGTGGCTGATGTGATTATTTCTTTTTCTCTGAAAGTTTATGTAATGTTTTAAATCTGTTTCTTGAAATTTCATAATGGTGTGCCTTCATGTGAGCCCATTTTCATACTTCTACTGGAAACTTAATGGGCCTTTTCAGTCTGGACATTCATGTTATTCACTTCTGGAAAACTTTCTTCAATTTTTTGGTTTATGATTACCTTTCCTCTGTTCTCTGTGTCTGTGTCTCTCTCTCTCTTTAAGCTTATGGACTTTTTTTGTTCTACTTTCAATTTCAGTCTTTTAGATTTTCACTTCTAATTTCTGCTATCGTATTTTTTATTTTCAGTTTCAAAAAGTTTCTTGTATGTCTCCTTTTTATAACATCATGTTTTATTTCATGGTTTTCTTTTTTTCTGTCTGAAGATATTGATTTTTTTTCAGTTGTTGAAATTTTCTTATGTTTATATAGTTTGTTACTTCCAAGGTACTCAGTTTGCTATAGTCTTTGTTTTTCATGTTAAAAGCTTTCCTCAGATATCTGACAATCTTTGGGTATTTATCCATATTTAAAATTGTAGGTATAAGAGGCTGACTTGGATGTATGAGGGAGTCTTGTTGACTTCACAATAGGGTCATCTGATAGACTAGGGTTTATAATTAGAGCCTACTAATGTTCAGCATATTTATTCTTTCTCTTTGGTCACATTTTTAAGGAAGTCTTGTCTAACTTTCTGCATGGTGAGTGAAATGCTTAGCTGCATGGGAGCTTAGGTTGGGAAAGAGAGTTGGGTATTTATTGCACTGGTTTACTTAATCTTTTCTCTTTTTCATATGTTATCACCTATGCATGGTCTTCCTCAATGCACAGTATAAACCAAAGAATAAAACTCCAAACTTATTACCAAAGTTAGGTAAAGCCAGTCAGGCATCTTACTGCATGGGATTGGTGGAGGGGGTCTGTGTTCTTCTTAAATAGAATGACATAAACACATCCTCTCTGTCTCTTTCTCTCTCACACACACACACATGTATATACGCACAGTAGAACCTCTATAAGTTGACCACCCAAGGGAGCACAAACTGGTCAACATACGGAGGTGGTCTACATAAGAAACTAGGCTTACTGTACTGATACGTACGTGTGGTGCATGTCTGGTCTATGAAAATTAGCTTAGTTTAAGGAAGTGGTCAACATAGGGAGGCAGTCAACTATGGCAGTTCTACTGTATATGTGCTCACCCCCCCAATACACATACACACACACACACATTTCATTCTTGTCCTTATAAAAATAATCGCATGTACACCTGGAGCACACTTTAGGAAACATTGTACTATACCATATGGCTCACCCCCAACAGGTGTATTTTTCATTTCAAATTAGCTCTTTCCCCTGGGACATTCACTGCAGGTGGTATCTTATATTCCCTTACACCAAATAAGGAAGGTGAGAACTCTCAATTTCTTTTTGTCAACAAAGTGTTTTATTTCACGTAGTTTGTTAGTGTGATATTTGGAGACACTTGTTATATTATCTTTTCAGGCTTATTTGGAAGGATTGTTTTTCCTTTGTTATTATTTTTCATTTTTCTATCTTTCTTTTGTTTTTTTGGTCTTCTTCACTAGAGCAGTATCTTGTTTGAAACTGCCCACTGCATTCTAACAGTGTCCCTGTGGATGTAAATTGTCTATAACTGATAAGATTAATTGTATAGTAATTTCTTACTGCTCTAACATGCCTATAATGTTTGGATTGCTGATGTGCTAATGATATCTTGGGCAATAGTAATAGTAACAATAGTTAAATGCCTTTAAAGATGTCTATATTCATTACTGACCCATGATGGATATTGAAATCATGGTATGGATGTCAGTAGTAGTCATTTGTATTGATTCAGCTTTTCATTGTAACCTTGCTTTGTTCATTTTGACATAAAGAGAAAGCCTGTAGCTGATTTTTTCTGGGTTGAGACATGTAATAAATATATGAATTGGAATGTAAGTATCAAATAAAATGTTGATTCTAAAATTGGTATTTGGTTTATTCTGTATGACCTCAAATATCATTTTTTCCCTCTTCCTTAGACAATATGGCTCAAGATTGGTGAATTCAGAATGAAGAATTGTAACATCTTGTTATATAAAAGCTGAATATCCCTTATCTAAAATACTTAGGACCAGAAATGTTGCAGATTTTGGATATTTTCAGCTTTGGGAATATTTGTAAATATATAATGAAAGATTTTAGAATATTTACATGTACATAATGTAACCCAAAGCTAAGCCCCAAATTCCCCTTTGTATATGCCTTACATATATAGCCTCAAGATAATTGTATATAACATTTTTAAAGATTTTGTGCAGCCCATCACTTGAAGTCAGACATGGAATTTTCCAATGTGGTGGCATACCAATGATCAAAAAGTATAGGATTACACTTGCAGGGGTGTCTAACCTTTCTTTTCTTTTACCACACAACAGAAGAAGAAGAAAAGTTGTCTTGGGCCACAAATTAAAACACCAATACTAATGAAAGCTGATGAGCAAAAGGAAAGGTCTTTGCATAGTCTTCATAATGTCTGACATGAAAGATAAGCAAAACAGGCGTCAAATAATCTTCATGTGGCCTGCAGGCTGCAGTTTGGACACCTCTGGTTAGAGCATTTGGAATTTGGATTTTTAGATGAAGGATGCTCAACTAGTAATGGTGCATCAAATTTCTTATCTTATATAAGTTTTTATTATTTCACAAAATGTTACAAAGTCTTAGCTTCCAAATATAAACATATTTTCCCAATTCAATAAAATCTATACAAATACCCAAATTCAGTATTTTTTGTCTTTTTAAAACAGTATCTTACTCTGTCACCCTGGGTAGAATTCCATGGCTTCATTGTAGCTCACAGCAACATCAAACTCTTGGGCTCTTGCCTCATCCTCTCGCATAGTTGTAACTATAGGTACCTGTCACAAGACCCAGCTAGTTTTTTCTATTTTTGTAGTAGAGACAGTGTCTTACTCTTGCTCAGGCTGGCAAGTTCAGTATTTTGAAGAGAAACTAAAATTTTGGCTCAGCGCCCATAGCACAGTGGTTACAGTGCCAGCCACATACACTGAGGCTGGCCGGTTCAAACCTGGCCCAAGCCAGCTAACAACAATTACAACTGTAACAAAAAAATAGCCTGGCAAGGTGGTGGGCACCTGTAGTCCCAGCTACTTGGGAGGCTGAGGTGAGAGAATCGCTTGAGCCTAAGACGTTGAGGTTGCTGTGAGCAAAAAAACTAATGCAGCCATATAGCTACTCTATTCGTTTTGAAAACTCAAATCACCTTACCAACCTAGGTGATTTATACAAAAACAGATTCTTTCCTGAATATAAATAATCTTGAAATAAGCTTTTATCATATAAAACAAATATGGTTTCAAATATCCAAGCCATATACTAAAACCCACCAGAAACAAACTCTCTGAAAAGGCAGAGAAAAGGTAAAGACTACTATCTCTAATAATAACAGAATTTCAGCAATATTGAAAGCTGCTTTGGGGAAAAATAGTCTTTTCTTTTTCTTAACTCAATTGAAGTTCCTTAATCCCAGGTTTCCACTGTACCTAGATGTTATATTTAGAAGCAACAATATAGAGACATCACACTTGTTCAAAGATAGTAGAAAGAACTGTAGTACTTGCAAAGACTTAAAGTTAAAACTGGAAAACTTGAAAGCAAGAAAAAAATCTTGCAGTCCTAGTTCAAGATGACTTAGAAATTATCTTCTGTGTAGGCAGTATTCACAGAATACCTGGAACCCAAGATTAAAACAAGGAATAAAACTCCTGACTTCTGTCTAGGTTCTACCTTGAAAAGAACATAACCTGGTTGGCTAAAAATAGTAGGATGGTGTTTTTCTTTTTCCTTCTCCTGGATTTTCAGTTCAGTTCAAGGGTAACCAAGGTGATAAGACCTCCTAGTTTTAGGAATAAAATGAAAGACTTGAAAAATGTTCTATAAGACATTCTTTAATAAATCATTCAAGGAGGAAAAACAGGGAAGGAAATAAGTCCATTTCTAGTTACACCCTGTAGAGATCCATCAGGCAAAAAGTCTTTTTATAAAAATGATTGGATGGATAAATCAAATTTTTTTATTTAGAGACAGAGTCTCAAGCTGTCACCCTTGGTAGAGTGCATGAAGATTGTTTGAGGCCTGTTTTGCTTATCTTTCATATCAGACATTATGAAGATTATGCAAAGACCTTTCCTTTTGCTCATCAGCTTTCATTAGTTTTTTAGTGTTTTTAATTTGTGGCCCAAGGCAACTTTTCTTCTTCTGTTGTGTGGCAAAAGAAAAGAAAGTTTAGACACCCCTGCAAGTGTAATCCTATACTTTTTGATCATTGGTATGCCACCACATTGGTACCTGAAATGAGTCTATTTGTCAGTTCAGGGAGCTATGCCTGAGATAGAGCACTCCATCATTCTTGTCTTTATCATTTCCTTTCTGTTCAGGGTCAAGAGGTTTACTTTCTATGAATCCTAGCTTTGAAGGACACGAATAGAATTCTTTTCATTTGAGACCATTATCTCATATTATCAACTGAAACAAAGACATTTTTTCTCTGGTTTTCTCTTATTTGGGACTTGATTCTCATTGGCTTGGTTCCCTGAGGGGGACAATGTTCTCATAATTAAGATTATGGCAGACATCCTAAAAGATAGGATTACATTTTAAAATGAATTCTATTTGAATGTCCTTTTGAAGAGAATATATATTTTTAGAATCAGACCTGCTAAATTTTGGTCTTCAATATAAAAAAAAGTAAGGTGTTTTATTTGACCATTGCTATTAAATATTTGTACAAATGAGAGCTTTCCTATTAAAGTAGTAGAGTAGCAGTATTCTTTGCTTCTCTGTTAAGTAATATTAAAAATATTTTCTCATCTGAGCTAGATTGCTGTCATTAGTCCTGAATACCTTATTTCAAGAGGAATGTGCCACGAACTATGTTATTAATAAATGCTGGGGTTTCAGAGGTAATTTGACATGGTATCTGCTGGTAGGAAGCCACCTTTTTGAAGGAAATAGATGTTGTTATAGAATTGGATATGCAGAATACTTCAAGAACAAAGATGGAGATTATCCTTGGGAGTGAGGATCAGTAATGTCTACAACAAAGATGTGACCTTTGAGCTTTATGCTAAAGGAAAAGTGAGAGTTTTCAAGAACAAGATGGGAGAGGGTATCTGTGGAAGAGAAAAGCCTTAGAAGAGTTCAAGGGAAATAAGCCAATATGGAAGGGGGTAGGTGGGGAACTAGGAAGTGAGAACCTGTTCAGTGGCCTTAATTCTTTAGCTTTTTCACAACTGCTCATTTTTCTGACAGAGACTTCTGCACTTGTCTACTATATTTCCCTTTTGTTTAGTTCTTAATCTTATGAAATTTGGATGCTACCTATATAACTATTGATACTTTGCACTTTGAGTAAGCCAAATCCAACGTTATTCTTTAGGATCTTTCTAGATTTTTCTTTGACACTGGATATTATTAACTATCATGTCCTTTCTTTTATGGTTTCTGAACTTCCCCTTTTATTTCTTTGAAGGCTACTTCATCAAGGGAAGCAAATGCTGTAGAAGTGAAGAGAGTGAGAATTACAGTTGGAAGGCATGATCTCTTTCTACTTATATGACTCTGGGCATGTTGTTACCTTTCTGAGACTAAGTTTTCCTTATCTATAAAATACTGGGGTTTGTGTGTGGAAAAAATAAAAAAAAACACTGATGATAATAATGCCTATCTCATATACAGCTAAAATTTTAAATAATTTATTAATTTATTAGGATAGCATCTGGTTATAATAAGCTTTTAATAAATTCAGTATTTTTCAGTGTTATTAGTAGTAGTAGTTTTATTTTCTGATCTTCTAATGGAAAATTTTAAGTTTTTTTCAACCCCCTTTTCTATAACATTTATTCTTTGGCCATCTCTCTTTGTTATCACTTTCAATTAACTTATCTGTTGTAGCTATTTTTCTGCTTTAATTTTCTTTATTAAGCAAGAGCACATGTTCCTCCTTCCTGGTGTTAAACTGGATTATAAGTCATGTAGACTCAGGCTCTAGATAGGAGCGAACACCAACGTGATCTGACCTGCAAGAGTGGTGTTTGTGTCTTCTACTCTGTTTGAGCATCCGGTGTAGTCAGTAGTCATTAGAGAAAGTGCCAGAAGCCTTCCTCGTAAAGATCAGGAATACCTCCAATATTTTATATAGCTCATGAAATACAGTAATTGTGGATCTAGTGTGGTATTATGTTAAGATTTAGTTGAAAATAACATATTAATATCTTAGGTAACCTGATAGGAATTTGAGTTTCTAGTTAGAAGAAGCTTAAAGTATTCCTTTAGTGTTCTAAAGGACATCCCAGAGTTGAATTGTGGGTAATTTTCTTCTACAAGTAATCACTTAGTTTATAAGATTTTAAATAGACTTATTTTAGTTGATTCCATAGCTTTCTTCTTACAGATGTATAGTTTATCTCTTATTAATATCTAATTTGCCTATTAAGCTGTCAATTTCAATATTAGTACTTTTGTGGGGACAGAGCTGGGAAAGTTCAGGTTTGTCCTGTCAGGTTTTTTACTTGAGTAGAAAATAGAAAACTTTAGGATCTTGGCACTTCTGTTTACATTCAGTTTGAACAATCTGAAACATAATTTAAACAGAGCATGAACCTTCTTACCCAGACAAAGTAGAGGAATTTTTTATATGTGCTATAATTACATGCTCAGTCTAATAAATCTAAATAAAAACTGAACATGTTTGCCTTCAGTATCTGAAAGAAAGATTAAGGTCCATTTCAAAATTGTTATTTATAGTATGAACTTGTCAAGGATGTTTTCCCAATAAGAAAATGACTTTTAAGCTAAGATTTGAGAAAAAGAGGTAACAATGAAGGAATTAAAGGGAGTGTTTTTTGAGGGAAGTAAGGGTCTGAAGACCTCGCATGAGAGAGAACTGGGTGGTTTTTTGGAGTTGAAACAGAGTCCTTATAGCTGGAGGAGAGCAAGTGAAGAGTGAGCGATGAGGGGCGAAGTGGAGTATTAGGTGACACCTGGACAAAAATCTATATACATGAGCTTCTGAATCATATTTCAGTCCACGATCTAAGGTATTTAAGTTTCCAATAATAGCTTTCATTCTAAAGTTGTGCACTGATCTACTTTTGCTGAAGTCCATTTGAAGCAGATTATAATAACAGAAGCACCATTTACTGAGCATCTGCTACGTGCCATTCTTCCTGCTTAATGCCTGGCTTATTATTTCTAAAGCTTAAAACAGCTCTGCAAGGAGATATTATCCTCCTTTTATGGGTGAGGAAACTGGAGCTAAAGGAATTTAAATATCTTGCTTTGGATAATAGTGATTTGGCCTTGACAGCCTGGCTAATAGTTGAGAAGTTATAAGGCAGTAATTACAAAATGAATGTGTGTGGGGTTGATGTAACATTTCTTTTGGGAATGGGGCTTATTTGTATTGCTGTATTGTCTGTTCAGTAAATGATTGTTTTTTCAAAGGCACTTTCATGGACTCAGTGAATATTAGGCAAGTACTTAAGTGCTCATTGCGTATCGAAGGAATAGACTAAATAATACAAAACCCGAGATATTCCAATTGAATCATTGTGTGTGAGGAAGATAAAGGACTTGGCCTTGGCCACTTAGCTCCTCCTCTTGTTAAACTTGTTAGCATCTCCAGACATGCCTTTGTGGAACCTCTAGGGTTTTATAGATCAAAGTTTGAGGAATCAACCAACCCATCTTGTGGCTGCTTTAGCTGTCAGAAGAATTATTCATCAAAAGTTGTTAAGTTCAGGCTCGGCGCCTGTGGCTCAACAGGCTAAGGCACCAGCCACGTACACCAGAGCTGGTGGGTTTGAATCCAGCCCAGACCCGCCAAACAATGACGGCTGCAACCAAAAAATGGCTGAGTGTTGTGGCAGGTGCCGGTAGTCCCAGCTACTTGGGAGGCAGAGGCAGGAGACTCGATTGAGCCCAGGAACTGGAGGTTGCTGTGAGCTGTGGATGTCACAGCACTCTACCCAGGGCGACAGCTTAAGGCTCTGTCTCCAAAAAAAAAAAAGTTGTTAAGTTCAAAACCTGAATTAAACTAGCATGTCGTAAGGTTAATTTCAAGGATTAATTATACATCTTTTCTATTCACACACACAAAAATTATGCTGCCATTCTTCTTCTCCAAGGCTGATTTTAGAAATAGGTGCACATGTTATACCTTTTTATTTTGTTTACAAACTTGTTTTTAAAGTTTTGCAGCTCTTATAGAGTATGTTTAGCTGGCTTATTAATTGCTGAAAACACCTCATACAAACAAGGACAAAACTTGTGTTGTCTTATCAGTCAAAGCTATTTCTGAAAAAAACTCTAATGGCTCATTTTCCTTATGGTAGTTATAAACTATTCCTATTTAGAGCAAATCAGAGCTACTGTCTTTGTCCTGGCTATCTAGTAGCACAGTGTTAGCTCTTTTTTTTGTTGGTTTTATTAAATCATAACTGCGTACATTAGTGCAATCAAGGGGTACAATGTGCTGGTTTCATATACAATCTGAAATGTTTTCATCAAACTATTTAGCATACCCTTCATGGCATTTTCTTAGTTATTGTATGAAGACATTTGTATTCTACATTTAGTAAGTTTTGCCTATACCCTTCTAAGATGCACCATAGGTGTGGCCCTACCAATTACCCTCCCTCCACCCAACCTCCCCCCTCCCTTCCCTTCCCGTAATCTTGTGCTATAGTTGCGTTATAGCCTTCATCTGAAACCTTTAAATTAGCTTCGTAGTAGAACTGAGTACATTGGATACTTTTTCTTCCATTCTTGAGATACTTTGCTAAGAAGAATATGTTCCAGCTCCATCCATGTAAACATGAAAGAGGTAAAGTCTCCATCTTTCTTTAAGGCTGCATAGTATTCCATGGTATACAT
>CAUYRH010161067.1:0-48740 GCA_963574655.1 Perodicticus potto
CTGTCTCCCTCTCACTCCCTGTCTCCCTCTCCCTCCCCTGTCTCCCTCCCCTTTCTCCCTCCCCTGTCTCCCTCTCCCTGCCCTGTCTCCCATCTCCCTCCCCTGTCTCCCTTTCCCTCCCTGTCTCCCTCTCCCTCCCTGTCTCCCTCTCCCTCCCCTGTCTCCCTCTCCCTTCCCTGTCTCCCGTTTCCCTCCCGTTTCTCCTCGTTTCATGATGCTATTTTCATTTTCCTGGTGATGTTTTGGCCTTATTGCCCATTGCTGGATTTTCCTTTTGGTTGACTCTCCCTGTCTTGTGATTCATTCTTCTTTCTGGACGGTTGTGTCCTGTTCTATCTGCTCCCTGCATCAGCCGTGCGTTCACTTGTTCCTCTCTCCCTCTGTTTGGTCCATTCTGTTTCAGTTTGAGTTTTCGATTCCAAGGGGGCTTCATATTCTCTGATGCTCATTTGAATACATTTAACCCTTTTGCAATGTAAGCTTAAATTTTATTCCCCCCTTTGGTTTGTCTGCAGTGGGGACTTTTCCTCTGTTTACATGCACAAAATTGTTCCCCCCTCTCTCTCTCTTTTATAGTAGTTTGTGGGGATGTGTAGAATTTCCATTCGTTCATTCTTAAAGCCAGTGGGGAGTTTACAGGATTCCTGGTTTGCTAGCACCCTCTTCTGTCAATCTGGGGGAGTCCAGGTCCGTTGCCCAGTGGTAAGTTTGTGTTGGTAGTAACTGGCCTGATCAACAGAGGGAGACTTTGTATCAAAAAAATGTTTTTTCCTGATACAAAGGGGACTGAGGGATGTGTGAGGCCCCTTCCTGCACAGAAAGCTAAGCCCTGGGCTGTGCACAGGGGCAGAGGACAATGTTGGTGGTAGCATCCCAGGAAAGGCAGGCATGGGTAGTCCCGGAGAGAGTGCTCAGGAGTCAGGTGGGCATGGTGTGCTCTGCTGAGCACTAGCCTGCTGGGCAATGATGCTGCGCAGCCTGCCCCAGGTGGTGGGGAACTGCTAGGCAACAGATGGGAGTGGGCAGGGCAGACCCTTAGCTGCTGTCAGCACCTGCCAGGAGGCACCTGCTGAACAGAAACCCATGGCCCAGATCGAGGGGCTGACCCCTCGGCATTTGAGCTATGGCTTTGGGTTCATGTGGCTGGTTCTGCCCCAGATCCATTGTGGCACTGAAGTCAGCATGTTGGGTATACCTTCTCCCCAAAAGGCTTGTGAGGCTCCCCACATACCCTCTCAGAGTGCCCACAGCCAGGCAGAGCAAGGCGGTGGGGAGAGGGAAGCCACAGTGCGGCCCGCAGACCTGCAGACACCCTCACCTCTCCATTCTGTTGTAAGGCACAGAATATAGCCGGATCCTGGGGAGAAAATTGACTTCCTATTGTGTAAGGAAAGGAGTGGTGGGATTGACGGGAGGAGGGTGAGTCTGGAGGGCAGGGATGAGTGGAGACGAGAAAACAGAGAAGGCTCCACTCTGTGTGAGTAAACACAAGGGGAGACGGAATACAAGGACTCACCCTGGGTGAGTAACTCAGATGGTGGAGGGTGGACTGTGTCTCCAACCTGGACAGGTAAACACAGGGACAGAGGGGGACAGTGGATCCACCTGGGTGAGTAAACACAGGGATAGAGGGGGACAGTGGATCCACCTGGGTGAGTAAACACAGGGACAGAGGGGGACAGTGGATCCAGCTGGGTGAGTAAACACAGGGACAGAGGGGGACAGTGGATCCACCTGGGTGAGTAAACACAGGGACAGAGGGGGACAGTGGATCCACCTGGGTGAGTAAACAGATGGACAGAGGGGGACAGTGGATCCACCTGGGTGAGTAAACAGATGGACAGAGGGGGACAGTGGATCCAGCTGGGTGAGTAAACAGATGGACAGAGGGGGACAGTGGATCCACCTGGGTGAATAAACAGATGGACAGAGGGGGACAGTGGATCCACCTGGGTGAGTAAACAGATGGACAGAGGGACAGTGGATCCACCTGGGTGAGTAAACACAGGGACAGAGGGGGGACAGTGGATCCACCTGGGTGAGTAAACACAGGGACAGAGGGACAGTGGATCCACCCTGAGTGAGTAAACACAGGGACAGCGGGGGGACAATGGATCCAGAGGGCAGTGGCTTCATGGTGGTTGATTAAACACAGAGGGAAGATTTCAGGGACTCTGAGGATACCAGGGTGCTGTGCTCCCGCTTTGCCGTACTTGATTGATTTGTTTTGCTGGTGAGACCAGTGCTCACCTCAGCTGTGCTTGCCATGGGCACAGTCTTGGTGGACATCCTTGGGTTGCCTTCATTCTACAGCACATATGCAGAACCGCAAGAAGAGGGGAGATTTGACTTTGCCTTTAGCCTTCTGCCGTCTGGCTGATTCTGCCTGGACAGTGGACAGTGGACAGCAGTTTCACAGCCACGTTGTAGTCCTGAGGCAGCCTGTGTAAGGAAGGAGGCAGCGCAGTGCGGGTGCCTCTATGCCTTGTTGGCTTCACAGCTCTTGTCAGGGGATACTCCTCTGTTTCCAGTCTCGTCATCAGGTTTCCTGTCTTCAAGAGCCAACCCTGACATACACGTATTAGCCAGCTTTTCTGAAAATTTCTGAAAATAGAACTCGGTCACTCTGGAAGAAGTGTTTCCCCGCCCACTTTCTTGGTTGTTTACTGCACAAGCAGGACCTGGTGGTGAGGCCGTGGGCAGAGGAGCCCAGCTGGAGGTCCCTGAATGGTGGGCACAGACTGGAGGCCAGGAGCCACTTGTGCCCTTGGGCAGTTGGTGGGTCAGGAGGGCAGGTGGGAGGAGCCAGGACATCTGAGGTCCTGAGTGTGACACCACGAGGGACTGTGCTTGTTCTGGGGGAACTGCCATCCTCCCAGACCGCAGTTGGCCACCATGTTCCCCACATCCTATCTTTTATGGCCTTCTGTGCACCCCTGGGAGGACAAGGCGCCCTGTGCTGCTCGTGTGGTTCAGACCCCAGCCCCCCGATGCAGCATGCTTCTTGGCAGCAGTTGGGAGGGTTGGGAAGGGGGTTGGACCTCACCAGTCCTGGAAACCCTCGGGGACATAAAGCCCCTAGGCCTGGCACCTATTCTTCTCCTCTCAGACTAGGAAGAAGAAATAGGCTGAGAATTTTAGTTCCAAGACCCGTGGATAGCACATGGGTCCTTGTTCTGGTGCATGTCTCCAGTCCATGCTTTAGCTTGGTGGTCCTGCCTCACTCTGTGTTGGCAGCCCCAGGCGGGAGGGGCATGGAAGACCCCATGGGCTCTGCATGTGAGTTCGTCCTTATCCCAGGCAGGCTTTGCTCTATAGAACTGGGCTCAAAGGGGGCCACTGAGGGGTAACCAGAGCTGGCCCCTGAAAATGCGTCCTCATTCATGTGGACTCCAGAAGGTTATGGGTGGGAAGTATTTAGGGGCCTTCAGGGGAGACAAATTCAGGCTCATGGTCATGGGGAAGGAGGTCATGTGCACTGTCCCATTCAGTGTGTGCAAAATCAGCAGAGAGCCTGGGCTGTAGAGCAAGAGGCAAGCTGCCCTCTGGCTAAGGCCACACTGTTGGGCTGTGCTGAGCATCCCAGGCGCTGGCCGTGCTCACACTAGGCTGGTCCTGCTGTGTGGGAGGCAGAGGCCACTCTGAGTGCAGGGTAGGGGTCTCTGTGGGGCCACTGGGTCCCCATGAGGCAGGAGCAGTGTGTGCAGGCATTGGCAGCACCTGAGGCTGCGGGACTGTAGTAGGCCAGGGGATCAAAAGTGTTTACCCGTGGCCCCGAGTGCTCTGTGGCTGGGTGTGGACCCAGGTCTGGTGTGGCAGACCTGGGGCCTCAGGTGTGAGCTGGCCCTGGCAGGCGGCCCTATCTTTGAGGTGTCCGTGGGCTGGAGTGCATCCCGGATACAGCCTATGGGCCAGGGGACAAGCTCTGAGGGTCTTCAGCACAGAGTCCCCAGTGAGGCAGGTGCAGGCAGTCATGTGGGCAGAGCATTCTGCCAGCTCCCGAGTCATGGCTGCTTGTGTGTCGGGGAGCAGCCCAGGGCCCTGCTGACCCTGGTGGACAGGCTGGCTCTCCAGAAGAATGTTGATACCAATAAGGAGGCCTGGCCCTGCAGGCAGTGCACTGTCTGGCTCTACAAGCAAAGCTTGCCACAGCATGCTCCCCTGGGGGCACCTGTGAGCTCAGCTGTCCACCCAGTACTGCCCAAGTGACCCCTGACACTACAGTGTGGGAAGGCTGAGGTGTCTGCATCCGTTTGCTCAGCTGACCCAGGATGGCTGTCAGGAGGTGGACATACTGTAACCCGGCTGGCTCACAGCATGTGTGTCTAGTCTTGAGCTCTTCCCCGTCCCCGAGGCCAGCGCACATAGCCCTGCAGCGCCCAGCCCCGCCGGGTCCCGTGTTGAATCAGTGGAGGTGGCAGGTGTCCGTCCTTCTATACCAGCAGTTCTCAACCTGTGAGTCGCGACCCCTTTGTAACAATGAAAATACATCATGGCATTAGGAAGGTTGAGAACCGCTGTTCTATATCTTTCTGCACGTGTTTACACCAGCTTGTGTCCATGTGACTGAGATCGGCCCTCCCCGCCTTCTGTGTCAGGCCCCTCAGTTCTGGCGTCTGACCCTTCCTCTGTCTTCCAGGACCTTGTGAAGGTCAGTGCCATTTCTAGAGTTTTTCCTCTGAGACGTTTGTAATCACAGGCCCAACTTCTCAATGATAAGGGGATTTTCTCTTAGGCCAGGTTTGGTAGGGAGTATTGACTATTAGATCAGATTTTCAAAAGTATCGGCTACCTGATGTCACCCGGACGTGTCACCCGCTTGTCTTGTGGCTCCCTAATGTCTGCAGGGTCTCTTCAGCCCTGGTGCCGGCTGGCTGTGGGGCCCGTGTGGGAGTGTGACTGACTTTGCCGGCCTCTCTGCACGTCCTCCATCCCACTGCCCTTTGCTGTTCGGAATCTCCATCTGTTTCTTCTTGGGTGCAGCCTGCTGCTCCTTGCTGGGTGCTAGCTCTTTCTCTGAGTCTTCTACCCCGGACAGGGTGTACAGGCAGGCTGTGAGGTCCTGTCGGGCGTGGTGAGGCCTGCCCCACGGTGTCTGCCTCGTGGTGTCTCTCCCATAGCCATGATGAGGACTGTGCTTCCTCCTCTGCTCTGCCTGGAGGTGTCAGTGAACCCATGGCCCTCTCTCTGAGTCCCCACTCTCCATCCAGGTGGAGGAAGAGCAGCCAGCCCCTGAAACCTGGCTGGTGCCACCTGCTCCCAGGTTCAGTGCCAGGCGCCCTATCCCCACACTCCCTCCCCCCAGCTTCCCAGGTCTGTCTGCTTGGCTGGTCTGCTTTGCTCTCTGCCAGAATTCTCCTGGCTTGTCCGTGGGCCCGTGCGTCCCTTTTCATGTCCTTTGCTGTCACCTTCATGATGTGCTAGGAGTGAACAGAGAGAACCTGAACCCAGCAATGCCTCTCATCTGCCTTTGCGTGTCAGCTGGGCCCGCTGCCTCATGCAGGGGTTGTGCCTCATGCGCACACATGCACCTGGGCTCAGGCACATGGCTGTGCTGCACCCTTGCTAAAGGGTGCACGTGAGTGTTAACAGGTGCTGTGTTTACTGGTGAGGCTACGACTGACTTATTTGGTTTTTGGAGGTTTGCAGGATGCCTAGCACTCAATGTGTATTGTCTTTTCATAATTGGAAAAAATCACCCCTAGATTATTCAGTAGGGTTCTGAGAAGTTCTGAATCTTCTCTGAGGAGTCTATAGAAATGGGAAAATGGGAGACACAGGAAATAAAAGCAATTGGAAGTGTAGAGGTGACTCAATCCCTGTGGTAGGTGGTAGGTGGGGCCTCCCTCCCTGATGACCCCTGGGGTGCCTGGGCGGGGCCCGCGTTGAGACGCCCGCACAGCCCTGTGCCTGACTTGTCCTCTCCCCGCAGGTGGTACACACGCACAAGCCGCACTTCGTGGCCTTGCACTGCCAGGAGTTTGGTGGGAAGAACTACGAGGCCTCCATGTCCCATGTGGACAAGTTTGTCAAGTAAGTCCCGAGCGGGGGTGGGAAGGTGGGTTCCGGGAGGGTCCCCACATTGGACTTGTGAGGAGGCGTGGCTTGGACAGGTTGCAGCGTGTGGCTGTGGCCTTGGGTGGGGATGCAAAGCCACAGTGACAGCCATTGGCCACCAGAAGGGGTGAGGGTCTGTGCTGTAAGGCTGGGGAGGGAGCCTGGGACTGGCGGAGCCGTACCTGTCTGTCAGCATGTGCCGGAGGCCACAGGCACGGTCGGGGCAGCCAGACTGCTGGCCCGGATAGCAGGGAGGTCAGCTTGGAGCTTAAATTGTCTGTGGGGGGAAAAGGGGCCATGCACACTGTCCCAGCACGTGCCCTGCGCTCCTCAGTGGGTGGGTGTGGCCAGGTCCTGCCTAGAGGAGAGAGTGGACACTGGGCGTGGCACACTGGCACTTTGCCCAAGTGCCCGCCCCAGCATGTGGAACTGTAGCACAAAGGTCCTTCCTCCCCTAGTCCTGCCTTTGGCCCCAGGAGCCCTGTCAGCCCCAGGCGCTGTGGTCCCCACCCCTTGCCGGGACTGTGCTTCTGGAAGCTTCCTGGTCTTAACCAAGGTCCCTCAGCAAGGACTGTGCAGGCCTGACCTTGCTTGTCTTAGGTGTCCTGAGATCCCTATAGTGGGGCGGAGGCAGGTTGCGCTGGACCTTGGTCATCTTTTGCAAAGCCTTGGAATGGTGGGCAGGTGTCCTGGGCCCTGGGGCTCCGCACCTGGGCTGCCACGAGACATGCACCTGAAGGGAAGGGGCCGCGGCTGCCTCTGAACTTAATGCTCAGAGGTCACGTGTCTTTACACTGAAGAGCGACTGGAGATGGTCAGACGTGGCCAAGCTTGCACCCTCTCATTGCAGCTTCTTCCTTGCAAGTTGAAATAAAGCAGCACAAGGTCACGTTGTGTGCGGCCCAGTGTGCAGTGCCCTTGGCCTTGTGGAATGTCACTGTAGCAGGTGTGTGCTTGTGGAATGTCACTGTAGCAGGTGCACAGTGTGCACCCAAAGGCCATATTTTGCGTAAACGGGACATGGGAACAACCTTTTATAGAGGTTAAGGGTTCTGGCACCCAAGTCTTCAAAAACCTCATTGGTGATGAGGACAGAAACTCCAGGGTTACAAGGGACATGAGACATTTCAATAAAGTTTATGGAAAATGTGTGTTATTAAGAAATTATGCATGGATTACAAAATTCTTTTGCACTAAAATAAACTTCTACTAACTTATTATATAACCTGTCTGAATGGAATCTGGTTTGAGGCCCTAAGGATGAGGAATCATTTTGAAAAGAACCCCCATCAGGGCAACATGAATTCTGCTAAAATTGACGAAGAACAAACATCAGATTTCTGGTGAAGCTTGGGTAGAAGAATGGTGAGATCCCTGATGCTTTATGAGAAGCTTCTGGGGCTGGTGCTCCAAACAAGTCAGCAGACGGATGAAGGTGAGGCCCACAATGAGGGAAGAAATTCATCCTGCTTATGCCCCGGTTGAAGAGTGTGGACCTCGGTCAGCAGGAGCCACAGCGACACCACAGACATCTCAGCTGGCTCAGCTCACATGCTTCTGACTGAAAAGTCAGCGTCAACAAACGTCCCCTCGATGGTTGTCAAACTGTTGCTCCCCGGTCAGCGGCAGACAAGAGCAGAACTTTCCATGGACATTCTGCACACGTGAGACCGAGATCTTGGAGTGAGTGTTCAAAGACCTGTAACAGGAGATGGGATGTGGTTTCCCCACACGACCCTGGAGACAGCACAGTCACAACCGTGGCCATGGAGGGGTGGACGTGACCAGGCAGAGCCCAAGTGCGCCTGTCAAGAGCAAAGGTCCTGGGGACAATTTGGGGATGAGGTGCTCTGCGTGTTGACTGTCTGGAGGGCCAGTAACTCTGCTCATTGGGGCGGTGTTCAGAGAAAGTGCCAGAGCCTTAGTGAAGAGACTGGGGAACTTCCCCAGAGGCTCCTCCCACTGTGACCGTGCCCGGCTCACTCCCCTCAGCTCCCAGGGTTGGGGAGGATCCTCAGGCTTCCATTGCACAGTCCTGAGTTGGCTCTTTCTGGCTTCTTTCTGTTTCCCAATCTTAAAATTCTTAAAAGGGCTCCCTTTTTCTTCAGTTAACAATGTAAAAAGACTGCCCTGACAGGGTTAAATTCTCATGGCCCACACTTCCTCAGCGGTGGGCTAAAGGGCTGGTGTTCCTTATGGGACCTTTGAACTTGGTGGAGCTTATGTTGAGAAATAAAGTTTGTATTTTTAATTTTTATACTTTCATACCACTTTCCACAAACTTTCTGAAGTCCTCTCATAAATACAGTAGATGTTATTATTTCATTATTATTCTATAAAAATATATTAATGAAAAATAAATAATATATAAGAGTTTTTTGGTAAGTCGCGTAGACTGTGTTGGAGACCCTGGTGGAGGGTGGTGTTTGCCCAGGACCCATGGCAGCAGGGCCCATCCCTGTGTCCCCACACTGTCCGTGGACCTTGCCTTGTGTGGGTGTCTTGTCCCCTTCCCTGGAGTCTGGTACTCATGACTGTTGGACCAACAGAGTGAGGCAGAGGTGACAGTTTGTGACTCGTGTGGCTGTCCACAGGGGTCTTATGCTTTGAGAAAGCCCCTCCTTGTGCAAAAGCCACACGTGGGTATCTGCATCCGTGGGTGACATCACTAGGCCCTCTCAGCCTGGGCAGAACTTTGGGACAGGGAGAGGATTCCTCTAAACAGTGCAGAAGGTACAGCCTACAAAAGATAAGATTTGTGAGCCTGAACATGCTAAAATAAAACTTGTTTCTAGAAAAGTGCCTTACACAAAGTAACAGGGCAGCACCCTGGGGAAAGCTCTGCTGCAGCTTTACCATCTGTCTGTGTTTACCGATAGAAATTAGCATTTAAATATATAAGGAGATCTTGTAAGTCAGTAAGAAAAGAAGAAGGTGGGCCCAGATCCGCAGGCGCCTTCACCCCACAGCTGAGCACACCTGGGGCAGGCGCCCCGCCCCTTCGTGCCTCCTGCAGCCCAGCACCAGCCTGCCCGCCCCACCATGCCAGTGTTTGCTGCCCCATGAGGTCTGCTCAGCACGTTGTTACTACCGTATTTTTACTTCAGACGGTAATATTTTAAAAATATCAAGAAGAAAATGTCACTTATTTTCACTTCTCCATCTACCATTTTCGGTACCCTTCACTTGGTGTGGATCTAGTTTATATTTGTCAGCATTTCCCTTCAGCCTGAACAACCTTTTTGAACATTTATTTTAGCACAAGTCAGCTGCTGATGAATTTTCTCAGCTTTTGTTTATCTAAAAAAGGTCTTTGTATTCATTTCTGAAAGATATTTTTTGTTAGGAATAGAATTCTAGCTTGTCCCTTTTTTGTCTCGCACCACTTTAAGGCTGTCGTCCCATTGTCCTCTGTACAGCATTGTGTCTGGGGAGAATCCAGCCATTGTGCTCTTCTTCATTTTCTTGTATATAATGTCCCTTTTTTCCCCCGACTGCTAGATTTTGTCTTTATAGTTTTCCAGCGACTTGATTATGTTGGGCCTTGGTTTACATTTATTGATGTTTATCCTGTTTGGGGTTCTTTTAGCTTTTTAAATCTCTGGGGTTATAGTTTCAATCAAATTTTGAAGATAGTTCATCTATTAATTCTTTAAGTATTATATTTCTTTTCCTTTCTTTCTCTTTTAATCTCAGACTCTGGTTTCCTGATGTTAAGCTGTTGGGTCCCGACACACAG
The DNA here is from genome assembly GCA_963574655.1 of Perodicticus potto. Lineage (NCBI taxonomy): Eukaryota > Metazoa > Chordata > Mammalia > Primates > Lorisidae > Perodicticus > Perodicticus potto. The sequence continues at coordinate 9,797 of CAUYRH010161067.1, forward strand.
GCCGCGCCCGGCTTCAGTTTGGGCAGAGTCTGTGGCTGCTCTTTAAGTCTGTGTGTGTCTGTGTGTGTGTTTGTTTTAATCCACCTGTGGATCTGTTTTTTCCCCGATGGTACTTGCAGCCGGGCGTCACATGTGCTCTCATGCCTTCCGTCCTCAGTGTGTGCAGGCTCACCTCTGAACCTTTGGGCACACCTCACACCTGTGGCTGCTGTGGGAAGGTTCTTGTAGCCAATCCCTTCACGTCTGTGCTTTCTCTTCTGCTTGTCATGTGATTGTGGGTCAGGCCTTTGCTTCTCTGGTGTGTGTGTGGGGGTGTGCCGTCACGCCATTTCCTCTGGAGCCTTGTCTCTCCTTGGAGCGTCACGGTCGAGTATGTCAGGGCCTCTCCCCTTGCCTTGTCTTACCTGATCTCAGATCTGGAGCCCCCTTCCTGATAGATGGCTGACCAGGTCACGGCGTGCCGTGTCTTCTCTTCCCTCGGTCTCAGAGCAGAACAAGCCTAGGGGTGGTCACTGTCGGGCAGGTCTGGGTGGAGGGACTGGGCAGAGGCTGGGGGCCCCTAGGGGTATGGCTGCTCCTTGTGCACCTACTCTGCAGAGGTGGGTGGAGCGTCCCCCGAGGACGTGACCAGAAATGGAAGTGCTAAAGGAGAAACCCGCTGGTGATGCATGCCAGGGGACCTTCCCTTCCTGTGTGGGTCTAAGGCTTGGCGCCTCACTCATGGGCCTCACCTTGCCCTCCATGAGTACCCAGGAGCTGCAGGACGAGGTTGTGGGTGAGACCCCCCCCCACCTGTGCGATGCTGTGGGGTCTGCTTCTGTTAGGTCCAAATGTGAGCAACCAGGGGGGTCCCAGGCTGTGGGGCGGCTGTCAGGCCTTCATTCCTGGGAGGCCTCTGAGTCCTGGCATTGTCAGGGCCCCTGGAGACCAGAGGGGCCCAGAGCCTGTGGAGGGCACCGCGTTCTGTGTCCTGAATGCACAGCAGCCTGCGTTTTCTGCGGTGGCTGCTGCTGTCCCCCCATCCTTCGCTCCGTGGTGGGGGTGTTGTATGGGTAATGTGACATGCCGTGTCCCGAGCACACCTGTGAAGTGCCAGCCATGTAGCTTTTGCTTAAGGAACTTACTCTTCCCTTTCAGAGAACTCCTGTCCAGTGATGCAATGAAAGAGTACAACAGGGCCCGTGTGTACCTTGATGAGAACTACAGGTCCCAGGAGCACTTCACGGTGAGTCCCTCGCACCCGAGACCGTCAGGCCCCTGACCGGGGTGGGTGTGGGCTGCTGCCTTCTGTCAGACCGGGATTCAAACCAGACCAGGCTCATCTTTGCTGGGTCTGCGTTCTCAGGCTAGCCCAGTGGGCACTGTGCCTCCTCCTTGGTGTGGATGGTGTGGGGGAGGCGTGAGGCAGGAGAGGGAGGGCCGGGGCTCCTGGCATGGAGGAAGAGACCCTCGACCCACCCAGGTCTGCCCTGAGAGCCACCTGCTGCCACTGCTATGTGGGGCCTGCCTTCGTGAGCCCTGCGTGGGCACTGGGCCTGGCTGTTGCGGAGAAGGGACATCCTGGGGTGAGCCTAGTGAGTGGCGTGGACCCTCCACAGACCCCTCCCTCTCTCATAGATCTTTATTCTGATGGGCATGAGAGGGTGGCCCCAGGGAGGTGACAGCCCCAGAGGCAGGGGATGGAGTTGCCTAGAAAGGGACCCAGAGGCTTGGAGAAAAAGCAGGGCTGGTGAGCGGGGAGAGCAGGGGCTTGGGAGGTTTGAATAACTAGTATTGGTTCAGACACTCATATCTTGAGACCTTGTCTGGACTGAAGCCCCTGGGTCCCCTGGCCTGGTCAGTGTCCCCTCTGGATTGTAGCCCGTGGGTCCTCTGGCCTGGTCAGTGTCCCCTCTGGAGTGTAGCCCGTGGGTCCCCTGGCCTGGTCAGTGTCCCCTCTGGAGTGTAGCCCGTGGGTCCCCTGGCCTGGTCAGTGTCCCCTCTGGAGTATAGCCTGTGGGTCCCCTGGTCTGGTCAGTGTCTTCATGTGGAGTGTAGCTCAGTTTGCCGGCTGTGTGGAGAGATGTGACCCCCCTTCCCCTGAGGGGTATGACCTTGAGGCAGTGCTGGGGTGAAGGCCCCACCAGTCAGGTTTCCAGTCTTTGAACTTGGAGTTTCTAGTGTGTGTGAGTGATGCCCTCACCCTGGGACCTGGGTGTGTGCCCCTCTCTGTGGCCCCTCCATGCCTCTGGGCCTCCCCGAGGTGGCCTGGCCTCTCTGTGGGGTGCATTGAGGGTCCTTGCACACTTTTGGAAGGCATTGTCCCTTGGGCAGACATGTCCCCTCAGCATCCCTTTTGCTGCTTCCATCCTGTGCTGTGTCCTCCAGCTCCACCATTCCTGGTCCCACATCATCCCTCATCCTGCCGCGTTTCCCCTGACTGGGTGGTTCATAGGTGACCTGCACGAGACGCCCCAGAATCTGGGCTGTGACACAGACCTGAATATCTGTAAGAGATTAAAACCATACAAGATGTGTTTTCTCATGGAAAGGAATTAAATTAGAATAAATAAAAAAGATAAATGGAAAATTCTCAAAATTTGAAATTAAACCAACTTACAAATAACCCCATGAGTCAAGAAGTATGGACAAAGGAAATTAGAAAATACTTTATATTATATGAAAACAAATTAAAACCCTTAAACATTTGGGAGATGCCAGGATAGGCTGCAGGCTGCAGGCAGGATGTCCAGTGGCGTTGGCAGCAGAGGCCCCACCTGCCCATCCATGGGAAGCTTGTGTGTACTCGTCCCTTGAAGGATGCGGGTCCTTCAACACTCATGTCAGTCTCTGTGGCCTGGGAGACTGGGTGCAGGGCACAGGGCAGCCGAACACGTGGCCTGGAGGCCACCATCCCAGGCCGAGACCAGCAGGCAGTGTCTGTGGCCGCCCGTGTGCTGCGCACTTTTTGGAGGATGGCAGGGGAGCTGGCCCAGGACACTGGTGTGTCCCAGACCCTGCTTATGTGGGAAGGCGGGGTGTGGTGAGAACTCCTGCCTCTTCTGCAGCCATGGTCCCATGCGAGGTGCTGGCCCTGAGGTAGGTGTGCGTGGCTGGTGGCAGTGGTCAGAGAGGCTCCAGACCACCTGGAGCTCATTCTAGAGCTGAAACAGAGAGTGTCCGACAGCTCCCTGTCCCCTTCATGCCACTGGCTGGTGCAGCATCAGGTCTTTTCTGGTTCCCGGGTTCCTGGGTAGCCACTGCCTGCCAACAGCCACCTCCTGTCTCAGCCTAGTGCCCTCTGGCTGTCAGAAGGAGGGAAATGCAATTTCTGTAAGATTGATGGTATTGGAGTGATATTTTTAGCTGAGTCTGGTTCAAATAATAGGCCATTAATTGAAAAAGGAAATTGAAATGAATTTATCTTGTACATAAATGCTGTCACGGGTATTAATAGGGACAGGAAAATAGTGGTCTGTTCCCAGAACGCAGTTGGACCTGGAGCTACGCCTGACACAGGGGCCTGCAGTGGGATCACAGCTCTGTCAGTGGGGACTGGCCAGAGGCGCTCCCGCCACGTGCTACCAGGAGGTGGCGCCATTGCAGCGTCACGCCGCCTGCGTGGTCCCTATGGGAGACGCTGGGGCAGCTTTTGTACTTGGTAGGGCAATGATGATGTCATTGCGGCTTGTGAGGCCCGCAGCAGCCCTGGCCGAGGGGAAGCCAGGTTTGGTGTTCAGAGGCGAGAAGGCAAGCAGGTCTCCTGTCCAGCCGCACCCTGTTCGACATCCCCAGGCCTTAGGTCCAGGCTGGGCATTGCCTGACCCTGTGCTCTGTCGCAGCATGGGCCCCGTGTGTGCAGTCATTAGGGCTGGGGCCTGGTTCCCCACCCTGTCACAGAACTTGCTGAATTCTTGGTTACCATGTGGACTGAGGGCCCCCGCAGGGCGTGCACAGTCCAGTATGAGCTGGACAGGTGGTGGGAGCGAGCACAGGTTCTCCAGGTGATTCCTGTAACACACTCAATGTTTGTTGTCCACACTGCTTCCCTCCCTCTACGGAGGCTGCAGCTGTGAGGACCTGCATAGTCCTGCTCCCGGGCACATGTTCCCTATGTCTTGGCTGCCCCATGGCTGTCTGTAGGCCATGGAGGGGCTGGGAGGAGAAGTAGCATTGGTGGTGGGAGCAGCTTGGGGTGGCTTATGGCTGGAACGTGGCCACCTGCAGCTCTTCTGGGCAGCGGGTAGGCGGGAGGACAGGCTGGGCCATGGTGTAGGGGGTGTTGAGACTGGATTAGGTGGTACTGCCTGGCCTGGCATTTGGGATGGAAAGACCCAGAAGGACCATCTAGGGCATAGGCAGGAGGCAGGAGGGAGTGCAGGGCACAGTGGTGTGGGGGCATGTGGCAGTGAAGACCCAGGACCCCTGCCTAGGCTGACCTCTACGGCCTTCTGCATCCCCCAGGCGCTTGGGGAAGAGCTGGGGGTGTGGGGCTGCATGGAGGAGGCACAGAGATCTGATGGTGCACAACACTGTTGTCAGCAGGGACCCTGAGACACCCTGTCCCCAGAGGAGAGAGTATCCTGCTGTCCTTGGCTGGGCTTGCCTGGCAGGCAGGCTGCTGTGCTATAACTCCCTAATCGCCTTTTTGCATTAGCCCCAAAGGGCCATCATGTTCCCATTTTTATCCTTAGCAAGTTTTCAGAATAGTTCTGTTCCCATCACACCGTAAGTTAAACTCAAGGCGGATTCCTTTGGAGAGGAGGTAAGCCTGAGTGGTGCTGTGTCCATGCTGGTGGGAAGTGTTAGAAAGAAGAGACCCTTGGGGCAGGGCGAGTGCTCCTGATGCACCGCCTTCCCTGCCCCGGCACCTGGGAGGTCCCCCTGGGCCTGCTCTCTGCTTTACTCCGAGCATCCCTTCCGGTATCACATGATGGGGGGATCAGATGACGATCCCAGGGACTAGATGGGTGGTGCTGGGGGGCCATAGAGCGTGCAGGTGATGAAACCAGCAGGGACCACTCTGTGCCCTGTCTGACTGCTCAGCACTGTGGGTTCTTGCCCTGGGAGGACGGCTGGAGTACAGAGGGCAACTCAGCAGCATCGCCTGCCCTCAGTGGTCCTTCCTGTGGGCAGGGTCATGGCAGACCACCCTCCCTGTCCTGCACCCCCTTCCCACACTTGTGCCTCCTCCTGCCATAGGACCTTTGCATGACCCCTTGCTGCCTGAGTGCTCCTCCTTCCCCTCCTGGGAGAGCCCTGCCAGCTGCCCTCACCTTCCCTGGAGCTCCCCAATGTGTATCCTCCATGGACGTGGGCATCACGGCACTCCACACCTGGTGACCCCGAGGGCAGAACTCTCCTGTAGTGGCCTCTGGAACAGTGTCAGGTTGGGACAGCGGTCTTGTCTGTACATCATTCCAGTTAGTGACTGATTCCACACACATCATCCATGTGTGTAATGGGTTTGTGACTCAAAGCTGTGCCTTTGTTATAAAAGCCATTTCTGGGGAAGCAGTTAGAGAATCCCTCAGTTACAAGGATGTGGTGGGGGGGTGAATCTCCCCCGACAGTGCCAGGTCCGTGGCACGGGGGTGGGGTGGCCTCCCAGCCAGCAGCTCTGGGATCATGTGCAGGCTCAGGGACAGGGGGTCCCTGGGCAGCCCCCACTGGGACCTGAGCTCTGTATTTGCCTAGAAGATGGAGACTGACAGGGCCATCTGCCTGGCACCCAAGCTTCAGCGAACAGAGTGGGAGCCAGATGCCCTCTTCCTGAAGAGCCCCCATCAGAGGCCACATCCCACTGCAGCCTTGGCGAGGGAGTGTTCTGCGGTAACCTGGTGTCCCACCCACACAGTCCACGACACTAAGGAAGTGTGTGGCAACATTTTCCAAGGCTGCCAAGGGTCAACCAGGAGCTCCAGCTGCACAGAAACTGGGTGTCTGATTTAACACGTCGCTTTCTGCCTGGAAAACCTGAATGTCATCGGAGTACATAAAGGTCACATCTTCCAAAATGGCTAAATGAGAAAGGAATTGCAAATTAATTTTTGTGCAGTTTCGCCGTGGTCTGTTTCATGGCAGAAGGAAAGGGTGTTGTGAGGTGCCTGTCACTGCCCTGTTCTGGTCACTCGTCCAACCAGGACAGCCCCACGGAAGCAGGGAGGGACTGTTTGTTGTGGTGAACTTCGGGTGCCAGGTGGGCTGGAGGAGGCTGGGCTGCCTGTGTCCTGTCATGCAGCCTGGCAAGTTGATGTTTGAGGTGCTAGAGGGGCCATGTGGGGTCCAAAGCCCAAGTCCAGAGCTTTGGTTCCTGCCAGGGAAGTGTGGCCGGCTCTGAGCTGATCCCCACAAGCTGGTGGGGCCCATGCAGGGCCTGTGTGGTGGCCCACAGGTGGCTTTGGAATCATAAGCTGGTTCTGTGGCACCCTGCTGGGACTGTGGTGCTGGCAAGGGTTTCTTTCCAGGACTATCCTGAGCTGACCAAAAGCTCTGGTTTTTAGAGGGCAGGTGCCAGCAAGGGCAGGGTATGAGAGGAAAGCCCCTCACCTTAGAGGAAGTTTGGAAAACCACACCTGGGAGATTGCACCCTGATGGAACCAGGGGCTCGCCTGCTGACACAGTTGTTGTGACAGCCATGGAGAGAGGGCTGAGAAGATGTGGCCTGGTGGACCAGCCTCCACGTGCCCTGTTCCTGCCAGCCACATGCTTGCCAATCAGGGAGGTGGCCTGCTGCTTGGTGGCCTAGCACAATATAGCAGAAGAGGAGGGGCTGGAGTTGATGCTGGGGACAGGCCACCTGGCTTCCTCCTGAGCCCTCCACTCAAGTTGGCAGATAGAGGGGCCAGTGGGCAGCCACCAGTGGGCCCTGGAGTGTGCAGTGCCAGCTGCTATGCACGCCTGTGGTGCTTCTCAGCACATGGGCACAGGGAGACTGTTGGACGTGTGGGCAGAATCAGAACCAGGAAGCTGATGCAGAGCTGGCTTTGTTGGAGTGAGCAGCAAAAACTTATGTGGTAGCTGCCTCCTCGACCGTGGCCCAAGGCCCTGGGGTAAGCCTAAGGTGGGCAGCTTCCTCCTGGAGCCCATGCAGCACAGATCCCTGCTCACCTTGGCCTTCTGGGAATCTGGATGGAGGAGCAACAGGAACAAGGCCACACCTGGGACACGTGTCTGGGCCAGATGGTTTCTGAGCTGGTGGCAAGGTGGGTGAGTCCACTCTGGTGGTGGGTGGGGGGAGGCAGAGCCCAAGGTATGGAACGGCTCCAGTGGTAGAGCCATCCTCTCAGGCCCAGTGACAGCTATGGTTACGTCTGCTCACGAGAGGCTCTTAGGCCTGGAGTAGACTGGGGGCTGCAGGGCCTGCCGGGCAGGGAGCTTCACCTCGGCAGGTGCTCTTTGCGCTGTTGAGGGCAGACCCTCTGGCCTGGGGCCTTCGTGGTTTTCCCAGCAATGTCTGCTGTAAGTGTATTGGGTGCTCTAGGGGCTCCTTTTCTGGTCGCCACATCCCTCTTGGACGCTGGACACCCCTACAGCTACTCAGTGGCCTGGGGCCACCCCGCTCCCCCCCTGAAGTAGCCCTGGGACTCGAGAGTGGAGTCCAGCCCCCTGCAGTGACCAGAGAGTAGGAACCCCTCCTATTTATCTCCTCCCTCCCTCTTCTCCTAGATAAGAGTTTAGGGGAAATTTATGGAAAACGAATGGAGCCTGCTGATGTTCTTTGATCCAAGGAGGGAGGAAAGGCCAGCATGAGACTCAGGCTCCTCGGCCCCAGGCAGCAGCCCCTCCTGCCCTGGCCCAGGCCTTGGCCCTGGCCCTGGCCCTTCTCACCTGCCTCCGCAGCCTGATGAAGTGAGAGGGGCCGAGATTGGTTTTCTGAGGGCGCCAGGCCCTTCGTGCTCTGCTAAATCACGGCTGTCTGCCTGGCTGGCAGGTAATGACCTGCTCCCTGCCGCAGCGCCGTGGCCCCCCGGGACCCAGTGATGTGCGGCCGGGCGGCGGCCGGGGCTGCAGTGAAGGTGAAACTGTCGTATCGATCTTTTTAGCACTAAAATATGAGCCACTTTACTCTGCTCCCCGCTGCTGTGATGTGAAAAATAATAACTCGGATCCAAATTAAAAATATTGATCTTGGGAAGGTGTTGAAAGTAAATAAACACCTTCGAAGTTTTCGGGTCAGCCGAGAAATGGTATTCAGCAATAAATGTGTCGGCATGTCAGAGTCCAGGGTTCTTGATCTGTTTTTTCTTTGAATTGATTTTTCATTATTTACTTCCTAAAAGTGTTAGAATTTGGTCCTCTACTGTTAAATCCCAGTGTTTGGGCAAATTATTTCTTTGGGGCTTATGAGGTGCTCCTAATCCACTCCCTCATTGATTGATTGATTTTTGACTCAATAAGCTTGCAGTCCCTGCTTTATTTAGGACTTCCATCATAATTTTTTGTACATTTAGGCTTGACTTTTTTATTTCCCTGTAACAGATGAGCTGACATTGGACCGTCAAATGACGGGGAACAATTGGCGCGAGGCTGATCTCCTTGCGGGCTCTGTGCGTTCTAAGGTGGTGTGGGTGTGTCCTGGCTGTGGGCTGGGCCTGGTGCAGCCGTCCTGGCCCCTGTGATCTGTTTATGTGCAGGGGAGTCAGTCGGGTCAGTGCCCGCAGTTCCCCCAGGGCCCAGTTCGCCCAGTGCATACTGTTGGGCAGCTCCAGGTCAGGGATCCCCTGGTTCTCCCTAGGCAACAGAGAGGCTGTGTGTTCTGAGAAGTGTCCCTTTTAGGAGGCAGCTGAGACCCACATGGCCTGGCAGGAAAGGGGAAGGTGAGGTGCAGAGCCAGTATGGGGCAGCTTCCGTGTGGCTTCTTGTGGTGGCTGAAAGGTTGCCTGGGAGGACTGAAGAAGACATTTCTCTTTCTCTCTCTCTTTTTTTTTTTTGTTGTTGTTGCAGTTTGGCCGGACCCGGGTTTGAACCCACCACCCTCAGTATATGGGGCCGGCGCCCTACTCACTGAGCCACAGGCGCCTCCCAGAAGACATTTCTCTTGCTGCCGCTGGGAGTCTGGGTCCTGCTCGTGGGTATCCCCGTAGGAAGCTGCGGTGTGAAGGCCCCTGCACTGGGCCTGGCCTTGAGAGTCCAAGGGCAGCTCTGTGCATGCCTGCCTCCACTACGCCAGCCTGCGAGCTACATGCAGGGTGGGCCCACTGGTGCTGTCAGTAGCTCTGAGACGCAGCACTCTCAATGTCAGCATCACGGGGACGCTGGCCGACATGCACACACAGCGCTCTGGGCCTGCACAGAGTCCCCATGCCTGTGGGGCCCCATTGGAGCGGGAGGCTGAGCCTAGGAGCAAGCAGGTCACACCAAGCAGGGAGGCTACTCTGGCATCTCACAGGAAGGTGGGGAGGTAGGCAGGTGTCTGAGTATGTCCAGGGTGGGTCTTCAGAACACGCTGTGCCCTGAACTGGGGCCATGTTACCTGTCCCTGCAGCTGGTGCCCTTCCCACCTCCAGCAGCCATGATGCAGACGGGCTGTGTGTCGGGAAGGCACCCTCTGCTGCAGGAGGGCCAAGGACCCTGCCGCTGTGGTTCCTCCCGGTGTCTGTAGCACAGGGCACCATAGCCTGTCTGGAGGGCTGTGAGGCAGGGTGGCTGGCCATGGATGCTGCAGGTCTCCTGGGCTAGGCAGAGGCCTTGTTTGGCTGGCTGGACATGAAGACAAGATGAAGCTTTTCCTTGGCTCTGGAGGTGCTGGCCACATGCTCCTGTGTGCTGGGGCCCTGCCGGGTACAAGAGGGGCACACCTGACCTCTGACTTAGAGGCTCTCATTCCAGGCCAGGGGATGTGAGGGCTGTGGTTTGAGGCCTGTGGCCGAGGATGCAGGAATTCCCATTAGCACAAGGTGATCCTAAAATGGTGGCTTACAGAAGGCTGCCCTGGTGGAATCCAGAGCTGGAAAGCAGGAGGCTGCTGAACAGGACTGGATTACACATACCGCGGGACTCTAGGAACGGGACCGGATCACAGACACTGCGGGACTCTAGGAACGGGACTGGATCACAGACACCATGGGACTCTAGGAATAGGACCGGATCACAGATACCGCGGGACTCCCGGAACGGGACCAGATCACAGATACCGTGGGACTCTAGGAATGGGACTGGATCACAGACACTGTGGGACTCCAGGAACGGGACCGGATCACAGATACCACGGGACTCCAGGAATGGGACCAGATCACAGGGCACTGTGGGACTCTAGGAACGGGACTGGATCACAGATACTGTGGGACCCCAGGAATGGGACCGGATCACAGACACTGTGGGACTCTAGGAATGGGACGGATCACAGATACCGCGGGACTCCAGGAACGGGACTGGATCACAGATACCGTGAGACTCTAGGAACAGGACCGGATCACAGATACCGTGGGACTCCAGGAATGGGACCAGATCACAGGGCACTGTGGGACTCTAGGAATGGGACCGGATCACAGATACTGTGGGACCCCAGGAACGGGACCGGATCACAGACACTGTGGGACTCTAGGAACGGGACCAGATCACAGACACTGTGAGACTCTAGGAGTGGGACCGGATCACAGATACCGCGGGACTCCAGGAATGGGACCGGATCACAGGGCACCCCGGGGCTCTAGGAACGGGACCAGATCACAGATACTGCGGGACTCTAGGAACGGGACCGGATCACAGGACACTGCGGGACTAGGGGAATAGGACCGGATCACAGGGCACCCCTGGGCTCTAGGAACGGGACTGGATCACAGACACTGCGGGACTCTAGGAATGGGACCAGATCACAGATACTGCGGGACTCCAGGAACGGGACCGGATCTCGGACACTGTGAGACTCTAGGAATGGGACCAGATCACAGGACACTGCGGGACTCTAGGAACGGGACCGGATCATAGGACACTGCGGGACTCTAGGAACGGGACCAGATCACAGGACACTGCGGGACTCTAGGAACGGGACCGGATCATAGGACACTGCGGGACTCTAGGAATGGGACCAGATCACAGGGCACCCCGGGGCTTTAGGAACAGGACCAGATCACAGGACACTGCGGGACTCTAGGAACCAGAAGTAAAATGCTTGTAAAACTCATCTAACAAAGAACTTTTATTTGGAGTACTGTGTGTAAAGAACTCTTATGACTCATAATGTTAGTAATAGGATAAACAACCCAGATTTAAAAATGGGGGGAGGCTCTGCTCAGACGTTTCCCTAAGTGAGATAAAGGGTAGGTGAGCCATGGGGAGACTCTCGACTTCCATCGTTAGGGCAGCGCAGAGTAGGAGCACAGTTCCTCAGTGGAGGTCAGTCAATTTCCACTATGGCCAAGTTCAGAATGTGTCGAGTGTTGGGAGGGTGGGGGGCTGTGGCTTCCTGGGGAGATGCAGAGCTCACAGCCACTTGGGGGACACCTCAGTTCTCAAAAGTACCCAAACTTAAGAATGCACCTGCTACGTGACTCAGCGGCTCTGTCCTAGGTGTTCTTCTGGGGCACCTCTCACACGGCTGAGGGCAGAGTGTTCATGACAGCGGGCGGCCAGGTGATAGGCTGCAGCTCACCCAGCAGGACAGAGTGATGCCATGGCTGTGACGAGGCTGACCGGGGGGATCAGTGACTGCACTCTGTCACTTCATTTATGTGATTTTCTTAAAAACGCAAACTGGTCTGTAATGGCAGAAACCAGATAGTAGGGGTGGGAGAGGGCGGGAGCTGGACAGGGACGATGGTCCGTGGTTGCAGACACATCAGAACCCCTGATTTACACTGAAATCTGCGCGGCTTTGTGTCACACATCCCATTGCTGTGAAAACCTGGTCCTGCAGTTTATGGCTTGCGAGGGGTCAAAGTTCAAGTGATTTAATGGGAAAGGGAAATATTTCTCTTACAAGCTGACTGTAAGTACAAACTCTATGAATTGTTCTGTGTTATCTTATGACTGGGACATTCAACAATCCGCAAGAAATAACAGTGGAGTGTGAATAATTTTCAACTTTATGTGCGCACGCACAGATATTATCAATATAACATTGAGGAGACGTGCTATCGCAGGTCTCAATGTAGGCTTCATTGACTTTGGAGCAGCGTCTCTCCACCAGACACGAGAAGCTCTAGACAACACCTCCCCCCTCCCCTGCATGGGGCTGGCAGGTGCTGCCCCATGGTACCAAGTCCCTGCTCCTCCCTGCCTTCAAGGGAGTAGCACTCATATTGCTGCCACTCTCCAAACCTCTTCCTCTGTCCCGTCCACACACCTGAGCTGTGATGATAATCTTCCCTCTGTGTCTCCTCTCCAGTCGTGAGTTTTGAGCTGGGAGGCCGACATCTGTCCTACAGATGTCCCTCTGGGGCTGACTGGGCATGTGTCCAAGCCTGCCTTCTGGGAGGCAGCCTGGCCTTCCTGGGGCCAAGAGCCATCCCACTGTGTGGCCACCAGCACCTGGCACCGTGCAGAATGAGCTCAGCCTGCATGAGCTGGTCTCTGTCAAGGAACCTGCGCTTGGATGGCCTGACAAGGGCCTGGAGCCACAAAGATACCATACTTGGAGTTAGGTCTTGAAGATGGGGTGGACCTTCTGTGTTGTAAGCTGAGTCCCACATCCCTGCACCAGGGTTGTATGCCGGAGGGTCTGCCTGTGGGGAGGAGTGTGGACGGGCAGGAGCCTGTCTTTGGGCAGTGAGGGCACAGGTGGCTCTGTCCATCCACTGTTGCTCACCATCATGTCCCCATCTGTGCCCTCACAGTGCACTCACTATGTCCACACGTGACTTGGGAAGGGAGGACAGTGTGCTGTTTGCTCTACCAGGGCCATAGCCACCCCAGCCCTCTGTCTGCCCCCACAGGCCTGCGGTGTTGGTCAGCTCTGAGATCAGGACCCACTGCCTGGCTAGGCCAGCTGGGGACTCCCAGCTGGGCTGCCAAGGCCCATTTTTGCACCACTCAGCTCCTGCCCTCCCAGATGGGAAATCCGTAATGGGCTCCTGGCAGAGGCCGTGTCCAGGCGCCACGTGCCGGCTGATCCATCAGGAGGCTGACAGGGTTGATCGAGTGCCGCATCACACACAGCCCGGGAAACAAATATGCTGCACGAAATGTATTGGTGAGCAAACTGAAAAATTGTAAAGCTCTTAAGGACTTTGGTGCTTGTTAGCATTTTTTGACAGAAAATCACTGAAGCAGTGAACACAAACAGTCTCAGCTGCGTCCGGCCTGGTGTGTCACTCTCTGCTCCTCTGGCCTCGAGCTGCACCCGACCTCTGGGAACCTCACGCTGTTCCTCCAAGGGCTCTCTCCATGACCCTGTGTCCTGCTGGGATTCTTGGGATCCCTCACACTGCTGTCACCTGTGTCCCTAGACCTGGGTGTCTGCCTCTGGAGGGGACGGCGGGAAGCTTCTGGGGCAGGTGTCCTCTCAGAGCCCAGCAGGTGAGCCCAGCAGGCGTGTTGCATCTGGCCAGTAGTGGGGCCTGGCTTATCACTTTCTAGGCTTAATTCACGGAAGGACCCACGCCTGTCAGAACTGCTTCACAAGGACACTGGAAGGGGCCTGCTGAGGAGGGTGGACTTGGCCGACCTGCAGGACCAGCCTTGTGCCAGGGGCTCCCTGCGCTGCTTGGGGCTTCCCTGTGAGCTGCGCTTGTCCTTATTGCTGTGCCTGCTGACCAGCGCAGAACAGAATAAAATCAGACTGTTTTGGGGTGGCTAGGATGCTGGGGCGGCCCCTGCAGCATCCCTGCCCGCTCAGTCCCTCCCAGCTGAATGGCAGAGTTTGGGCGATTTGCATGAGAGACCCTGGAAACCTCCTCCCAGGGGTACCAGCTACAGGGGTGCTCCCTGAGAGGAGACACCTGTCACCACCTGAGTGATGGGGCCTGTCAGGTGCCGTCTGGTGTGCCTGGCTTTGCATCATCAACACCGGCACCCATGAGGTGGTGACTGGTGGTCAGCTATGCTGACTGGAGTCTGGTTGACCTTGCAATTACTCTCCAGTGCTCACATATGCCGCGAGGTGTCCTCTGTTGTGACCAGCTCCACGCTGGCTTCCTGGGGTCACTGGGTTTCCACTCAGCGATTCATGCAGCATCCTACCTGGTCCTCAGTGGCCTTCATGTGTGGTCAGCTCCTAGGTGTCTGCCACTAGTCTCATCCCTTCAGGTCATGCTCTGACCTGTTTGGACACTTTGAACAGGGCCACGATTGCCTGTGTAGGAGGGAGACTCTGAGTTAGAAGGGCACGGCATGGCGGGGCCCCTGGTGGCCGTAGCTGGTTCTCTGGCCAATGCTGGCTGAGGGTCTCCCCCATCAGCTGGTGGGTTGTGAGCCACGTCTCCGAGTTCCCCTTTGCAGCTGAGGAGCTGGGTGGTCAGAGGCCTCTGCTCCCCACACGAAGCTTCCCAAGGTCCTGGCCAGTGGTACCCCGTGCACAAGGCCCACTTGCCCCAGAGGACAAGTGTGTACCCAAGGCCATGCCTGCCCATGGCAGCCCCATGCTGGCAATGGGGCACACTTTACTTTCATCCAGAGAGCATCTCCTAGGTTCTCACATGGTGAGGCCACCACGGCTAACCCTGGCCTTCAGAATAGGAAAACTACCTCTTAGATTCACAAAAACACCCTTCCTAGAAGTAAACTAACTCCATTTTCCCCCTCAATTTTATATCTGTTGCCTTTTGAGTGAAGACCTACCTGTTTGTTAATTATTACAAGGAAAAGGAGTTTTGAGTTTTGGGGGATTCTGTTGCTACGTAGATTTTCCCTGTTTGAGAGGGACAGGACACCCACCGTCCCTGCCATGGTGGCCACAGTTGAGATAGTCAGGACACTGCCATCCCCGCCACGGTGACCCAGGCTTGAGAGGAACAGGACACTTGCCATCCCTGCCATGGTGGCCCACGGTTGAGAGTGACAGGACACCCGCCGTCCCTGCCACGGTGGCTCATGGTTGTGTCCCATGTGCTGGTTTCACTCCTGTTTTCACACGTCTTCCTACAGTTGTGTCCCGGCTGCTGGCCTCACTCCTGCCTTCCTTCCTCGCTAGTTTTCCATCTGTGAGCTGGGAAGACGCTTTATGCTCAGGGACGTTTATGTTTAGATGATCAGGAAGGGGGGCCCTTTGAACACACTATTCCACATTTTTACTGGTTTGAGGTCTGATTCTGCTGGAGGGAGGGAGACATGAGGAACTGTGAGGTTGTCACACAAGATAAAGGGGCGGTGAGGTCCTGGCCTGGTCGTGGTGAAGAGGTGCCACTCCTCCAGGGAGCGTCAGGATGAGAAAAGTGGCATATGCAGTGGGTTTGAGGACAGCTGGGAGACGGTCAGCTCATCAGAAACACATTGGTCAGCGGAGTCCAACCCAGAGACCATCGCCTTGCTGGCAGGGCTCCTCTTGCTCTGGGCACCCTCCGGAGTAGAGCAGCGTCCACAGTTGTCTGAGGGAACCCTGAAGGACTGGCCACACTGTGCTCAAACATCTTTCAAACAAAGTGTTACACTCTGCCCTTCATCTTGAAATTAATGTGTGGCTGTCAATTTTTATTGCCAGTGTAACGGATAACATCCAACGATTACAGCTGTCCCTTCCCGCCGGGCTCTTCCTCACCACCCCCACCAGCCCTTCTGGAGTGACTCTGGCGGAGGTGTCTGTGCAGCTCTCCGATGGTGACTTGACTCTGCTGCACACGAGTGATCAGGAGTCACATCAGTGTGAAGGAGGTTTTCCCTTTTTCTTTTTATTAATCCCCCTACCCACTCTGGCTGGGTGCTGCTTCAGAGCAGAGCAGACAGAACAAGACCAAGGCCCAGCTGAGGCCGGCAAGGTTGCTGTATCTGCTGGCTCCCACGTGGGACGCGTTGCTGGCGCGTCTGACCAGTGTTGCCCCCTAAGGCAAGGCAGTGAGCATTTCAGTTGCGACCTGTGTCAGCTGAGCAATGGCCCCTTCTGGGTTAGTGCCGGGCTATTTAATAAATGTTAGCTATTCTTCCAACCATCATAATTATTTAAAGCATTTTCAAAATAGAGCGAACAAATCAAATCAAGCCATTACCGTTGAATCTCATTCTGGAGTTAAGTGTATTTTTAAAAATGTGGGCCTTGTTTAGAGGCACCTCCCAGTTTTCATCTATTATCACAATAATTGAGTTTGTAGCTGGAATTAAATTTATCAAATTGCGTTATCCTCTTTGGAAATTGGATAGGCATCCTGGCAGGGCCAAGCAGAAGTTAATCCGCTTTGCTGCGGCCTCCAGTGGCACCAGGCGGCGGGGCTGAGGGGGCCCAGACATCTTCCTGTCACCCTGGACACGATGTAATTTCTCCTCAATCCCTTGTGCAAATAATGACATTTGAATCGAGCATTAACAGGCTTAATTACTTTAAAATTGTCATTTTAATTTACACTGATATAGTATTGATCATACAAGCAGAGATTAAGCTGTTCAGTGGAGCGGATGATGGGGAATTAAACATCAAAGGGTCCTCGAGGGGCCGTGTGCGCTGCCCAGCGCCAGCCGGAAGAGGGATGATATTTCTCGGTAATGAACTGGCGGCATGCGGGGACATGAATCTTGGGCTCTTGGAAAAGGGGAAATAATGGGGTTTGGGAGGCGTTTGCAGGTTATTCATTCTCTGCCACGCGCCAATTCTCTGGCGGTTCGCTCGCCTCACCAACATTTATTTATCCAGCAAATTCCGGAGCTTCGACCTTTTTGCTAAGTACATTGAACGTAAGTTGGAGTGGACATTTTTCAAGTGTAACTTTTACAAGTATTTGTTATTTTTTCTTATTCCTAGGTAACATCGAACAAAGTTATTCAGTTTTTCAAATGCTCTTGCGTCCGAAGGCCCTTGTGGGGTCCTGGGGGGCAGCACTCTGCATCCCAGCTGGGCCCCTCACATAGTGCCTGTGGCTTCCCCTGCCCAGCCTCACTCTTTAGTTTTGAAAATCCCAAAGGCAGGTCCCAGTTTGAATATCCTTGGTGTCCTGTAGACAGGACAGGAGACTCACAGTTGCCTCAGATAATGCCCTGTGTCTCAGCAGTCTGTGTTCATGTCTTCTGTGGCTGTTGTCCAGACTCGTACCAGTGACTGCTGGTGTGCTGGGTGCCCTGTGAAGCTGAGGACCCTGTGGGGCTGGATGCCCTGGGGAACTGGACACCCCGGGGAGCTGGGCACCCTGGGGAATTGGACACCATGGGGAACTAGGTACCCCGTGGGGCTGAGCACCCTGTGGGAGCTGGGCATCCTATGCAGCTGGGTGCCTGGGGAACTGGGCACCCTGTGAGGCTGGGCACCCTGTGGGGCTGGGCGTCCTGTGGGGCTGTGCGTCCTGTAGGACTGAGCGTCCTGTGGGGCTAGGCGTCCTGTGGGAGCTGGGCGTCCTGTGGGGCTAGGCGTCCTGTGGGAGCTGGGCACCCTGTGAGGCTGGGCGTCCTGTGGAGGTGGGCACCCTGTAGGACTGGGCGTTCTGTGGGGCTGGGCACCCTGTGGGGGCTGGGCACCCTGCGGGAGCTGGTCACCTATGGGGCTGGGCACCCTGGGGAGCTGGGTTCCCTGTGGGGCTGGGCACGTGGCTGCTTCTGGCCACACAACAGGTCAGAGCTTTTCACCTCAGACTGTTTCACTTCTCAGAGGTTACGTCATAAAAAGTTAAGTGATTGATTTTATGGCTCAGTGGGGAGTGATGAAATCCTTGATCACTGTCTGTAATGGCTTTATTTTAGACAGTGGGCTGGAGATTCAATTAAAACATGATCAGGGCAATAAAAAAGTGTTCTGCTTCTGTTCAAGTCAAACAGGAGCCTGCACGGGGGTCAGTGGGCTTGTCCTCTCTCCTGACATTTTTATTCTTTTCAGTCGGATTTAAGAGCTCATTCCCCATTTTACTCATTCTTTGAGTAGCTCAGGGTTCTTTAGCTCTTGCAGATAGCACTACAATTTGGTCAATTTATGTGGCCACCTTTAAACCTGTGAGTTTTGACACATGGCCACCCCACAGCTGGCCCTCCCTGAGCACATGCACTGCAGGCAGACTTAGAAACTGGCCGTCCTTCCCCACGTTACAGTGAGGAGAAACTGCGGCTTGGAGAGGTGGAGGACAGCTGGTTAGTTAAGGCAGCTGGAGGGCAGATGAGAAGCAGGTGTGGCTGGGCGATGGCCCTCTGCCTTTACACCTGCACTTCCAGCTCTACTTGGCAACTTTGGGTGTCAGCACTTCCTGGAGGGGGAGCCCCAGGGCACTGATTTATAAAGCAGAGGTGGCAGCTCTCAAGGAGGCCCCAGAGGACCCGGCAGAGCACTAACACTGACCTTCAGCACCGTGGCTTTCTGTGTGCTCGTGCAGTGCCAGGAGTCCTGTCAGCGAGACGGTGAACTGGGAAAGCGTGAAGGGATGGGGCTGAGCCCACAGACCAGGCGTTCAGTCCTGGCCTCGTGCATGCCATGTGGGCACTCCTGACCCAGAGCCTGTGG
Source organism: Perodicticus potto (assembly GCA_963574655.1). Classification (NCBI taxonomy): domain Eukaryota; kingdom Metazoa; phylum Chordata; class Mammalia; order Primates; family Lorisidae; genus Perodicticus; species Perodicticus potto. The sequence continues at coordinate 28,278 of CAUYRH010161067.1, forward strand.
TAAAATCAGGTTGATAGGCCAAAACTTCCCTACGTGAATCTGACCGGTTTCTAGAGTGGCTTTGTGCCCCTCGCTCGCCCTCTCCCAGCCACGGGGTCACTTCTTTCTCACATATCGGTATTTGCCACATCACGTGGTCTCTCTGTTGGGTGTGGCTTCATGCCTGCCAACCCCAGGTGAAGTTGGCCTGCAGCTACATGTCCCACACTGGCCAGGTAAGTTGTGTCCTGTGCTCACCACCAAGTTCTTGTCTGACTTGTCCTCTGTCCCTCCCTGCTGGTCACCCTGGGGAGCCTGGGTGACCTGTCATCCCTCTGGCCCCTCCTGGAGGTGTGGCCCCGTCCAGGACCCTGTGGCCCTTTATTCTCCTGCCAACCCCGCCATCCCTGCTGGGCCCTGGGCACCAGCATCCCCAGGGTCTCAGCTTTCTTTCTGAGACCCTCAGTTACCCACTGAGTCCTGATGCCCCCTGGGCCCCGCTGTCTTCTGCCTCAGCCCCCAACCACAGTGCCCCCACAGCCCCTACAGCCCCCACCATGTCCACTAACTTTTCCCCAATTCTTTGCAGCCCCAGGCAGCCAGCAGGAGCATGGGCCCCATCAGAGGTGGGAGGTGACGTTGAGGCGCGCTCTCGTCCCTGCGCCTCTGCCTGCCCGAGGCACAACCGACCCTCCACTGCACTGTCCCTCCCCAACCTCCCGGGGCTCCACCGAGGGACTTCTCGGTTTTCCTTTCCTGCAGAGGGCCCCTGGCACTTTCTTATTCTTGTGGGGAAAGCTGCCACGGTCATGCTGCCCTGGCTCTGTCCTGTGGAGACCAGTTTCTTGGCAGGGCCTCTGTGTGGAGAATGATGGATGCGCGTGACCGGGCTGGCAGTGCCCGAGTGCAGAGCACAGAGTGTGGTGACGGCTTGATGGGTGTCACTTTTCCCTGGTCTTTGTCAGTGAGGTCTAATTTATAACAGGGCCATTAGTGGAGACAGCTTTCTCTGGATATCCTTTCCCGTAAGGGTTATTCATGATTTGGCCTCAGAAGGGAGGAAAGGAAAAAAAGGTCTTTCTTTCAGAACATTGGGAGTGTCAGGTGGCTGGCTCCGTGTGACATAGTGTGTTGATGCCCTTTTCTGTCAGGAGTGCCCTCTGTCCCCTCTGTCTTGTTGGGGAAGTGGGATCTCCCGGGCCCAAGGCAGACCCATCAGACTCGTGGGTGGAGACGTGAATGTGGCCTAGAGTGAGATGTCTGCCTTCCTGCTTTGAAAGTACAAAGCCATCTTGGCTCCCTTAGCCCTCCCGGCCACTGCCAGGGCACATCTGGGCCATATTCTGTTGTCCCTCCAGCATGGAAAGGGGATGGTGGGAGTGGTGACTCCCTGATGGAGGAGCATGATGCCATTGCCCTGTAGGACACGTGTGTCACCCACTCAGGGCTCAGAGCAACCCCATGGATGGGGAACTGAGGCACAGAGAGGTTCAGTCACTCGGTTGAGGTCTCAAAGCCTGGAAAAGGCAGATGTGGGACTTTGCAGTGAGACTCTGTTTTTAGCGCTCTGCTCTGCTCACTCTCAGCAGACAGGTGCATGGAGGGAGGGTCGGTTTCAGCCCAGACGGTGATGGAGGTGATGTTCACGGTGGGCAGTGTTGATTTACAGGTGATTGCTGTCAAATGTTCAGGTAGATTATAGGTTTTAAGCCTTAGGAGCAGGTTTTTCCCCTAGAGATTTAAATTCAGTAGTGCACGGCGATGTAAGGAAAGGCTTGGCCAGGCGTCCTCATGCTCAGACCCCGCCTTGTGCTGAGGGAGTGGTGGCCCCGCCTTAGAGGTGGAGCAGAGGCTGTACTGGGGTGTGTGTGTTTGCCAAAACTGCACGGCTGTAAGTGTAGAGATGAAAGCGGAGGCGGTGAACTATAGGCAGACCATAAGAAAACACTAAAATGAAGCATGGACAGACAGAGAGTGGGGGAGGGAAGGCAAGTGAGAGGCGCAGAGGGTGGAGGGCCAAACACAAGTCATTGGGGCTCAGCAAGCAAGGAGGTGGTCAGAAGGCACGTTGAAGAACTAAATCACAATTTTCTAGTGTTAGGAAAGACTTCAATGTGCAAAAAGGAATTTCAGTGAATCTCTAGCATGATTACAACAAATAAAAATCCCAGACAAGTCATAATAAAACTGCAGAAAACCACTAGCAAAGAGGAAATTTTAAAAGCTGCCTTGGAAGATTAAAATAAGGAGGAACTTTTGAACTGACAGCTCACTTTCCAGCAGAAACAGCCAGATTTGTTTTCAATGTCCTGGGAGAAAACTGTCAACATAGAATTCTGTATCCAGCAAAAATATATTTTAAGATTAAAAGTGAATAGACAGTTTTATTCATGTGAAGATAGTAAGCACAGACCACAGGGTGCTGTTCAAGTAGGTAGAAGATATTCTTCAAGAGTCAGATGTGGTAGAGAATGAGGCACAGGGAATGGTCATAGGAGTATAGGTACAGTGTCAGGTGTGAGAGCTGAAACCTGCAGCTTCAAGTCCAAGGTCATCATTCCTGGGGAGAGGCGTGGACAGAGCGAGGGGCAGGGCCTATGGAGGTGGCTGACCCGGCCCAAGGCCCGTGGCCGCAGGAGTTCTGCTGTGTGAGCATCTCTGAGGACCACGGGCTAAGTTACCTTATTTTAAACAGAAGTAGATGGCAATTTCCCAGCATAATTGAAATTTAAAAATCAATTAAAGCCTTTTATTGGCTCTTTATATGCCCAGAACTGTTCTAATGGCAGAAGCTGCTTTGTACTCTAAGTGTTGGCTATCTCTGAAAGTGCTTTTTACTTTAATTATCCTTTATCCGTAATGCACATAAACCTACTTCTCTGGAACATTTATAAGAATGAAATTGTAATTGAAAAGCTAATGATTTTTAGAAGACAAAAGTCAGAGCTGTTTTAATTATAATGCAAACTCTTTACATAATTTAATTGGCATAAAAGTTTATTGATTTACTTTTGTAATCATTTAAACATGGAAAAATATAACAATACATTTTGTAATTAAAATTAGTTATTTTAAGGCTGACCTTTTTTGCTTATTATTGAAACTTTCTATTTGTATGTGTAAAATATTTGTTATAGAAAAATAGCATCTGTGTTGCCAAAGAATCTCATTTTGGGAGGAAAATGCCTACATGGTGCAGATTTAAAGTGATTAGAGTGCCTGCATTAGACCCACTTGCTCGCACAGCTTTGCTTTGCAACTGTGGGCAGCTAGGCCCCAGTGTGCAGGGTGGGGACCTAGACCTCCTACCTGCACGAACAGTTTGCTGACTTTTCCTGCATTTTGTCTGCAACAGATGAGGCAAAGCGGGAGTGATTTCCCTTTTGGAAAGCATGGTCCAAGATAGTGTGTTGAACAGAAGTGGAGATGGGGGCAGGAGCCTGACAGAGCCCTGAGTTTTATCCTTACGCTGCTTATGCTCGGGTGCCTCTGCCCGTCTTCACCAGCAGGGCCGTCCCTCCCCTCAGGGATGGATCACCACACATGGCAGCTTCTGCTTTCCTTTTTGCCCCCGCTTTTGTTTTTATTTAATTGTTCTATGCCATTCCCTGGTGCTTTTTATACTATTATATATGTACCATCCTCATAGCTGGGGGAGAAGTTGCCCTATCCCTGCAGCTAACTGCAAAGGTGGTTTTGAGTTTCATGTGTGACAATCTCTGTGGAGTTGATAGGTGGCAGCTGTCATGTCACTGCTGCCCTGCACACTGTGAAGTCCATGACCCAGCACTGGGCACCTGTGGTCACATCCTCCTCCTGATTCCCCCCCCCTACAATGCCACCTGCCCTTGGCTGTGACCTCATCTCACTAACCGCTGGCCCTCTCACCTGTCCCCCACTCCGTCCTTAATGATAGTCCAGCCTGTCCTGGGCCCTGCCCTTCTCTCTGGCTTGAATTCCTCCTGGCAAGGTCAGCAGCCCATGGCTTTGAGGACTTTCCACATGCTAACCCCTGCCTGGGCCACTCACACCTCTGTCCTGTACTCCAGACCCTTGGATTCAGCCATCCTGGTGTTTCTGAAGGAGCTGAAGCCACTTCACCCTCAGCAGGTCTAAATCTGGACACCTTCTCTCCAGAGCCCTTGTATCTCATGCAGCTGTGCCCTGGCGGGGTGCTGGCGCCACCGTGAGTGCCCTTCCCACTTGCACCATCCTTGGGACAACGCAGTGCTGGGCTTTCTAAGGGCCCTCGGTCACACAGCCAGCTCAGTCTTGGGCCCCCTCTGGTCACTAACATGCCAGAAAGAGGGAGCAGCTTCTCAGAAAGGACCATCGTGCCCCAGACTGGGCTGGTGGTTTTGCTCACAGGATCCCCAGTGAGGCAGCATCTGTGTTGCAGGGTGAGAAGCTGCGTGGCCACTCCGGGTACTCCCTCCTGGGAACGGCCTGTCCTCAAGGCCACTTTATTTATTTATTTATTTATTTATTTATTTATTTATTTATTTATTTATTTTTATGGAGACAGTAAACTCACTTTGTCGCCCTCTGTAGAGTGCTGTGGCATCGTAACTCACAGCAACCTCAAACTCTTGGGTTCAAGCGGTTCTCTTGCCTCTTGCTGGGACTACGGGTGCTTTCTACAATGCCTGACTGTTTTTTTTTTCTCTTTGTTTAGCAGGCCTGGGCACCTGCCACAACACCTGGCTATATTTTGTTTGTTTGTTTGTTTAGTAGACCCAGGCCGATTCGAACCCACCAGCCCTGGTGCTCATGGCTGGCGCCCTAACCACTGAGTTATAGACATCCCTTTGAGTCCATTTTAACCTGTCTTGTACTTTAGCCATTCATCTCTGTGGTGACACAGAACATCACCAGGTGCACCCCGTGGGGAGTCAGTCGGGGAACGCTGACGGGCACCTTGCTCACGGGCAGAGCCTAATTGGGGCCGCTATACCAGGGTCCTGACAGGGCTTAGCGTCTGTGTGCAGCGCCCGCCTCCACATGCTCGCTTTATAAAATGCTCTTTAATTCAGGAACAGAATATCATTAACTTTGTAAGTGGATGAGTACAATGGACAAGCAATTTAATTAACTTCTAATGTCGGCTGTTGGACAGGAGACAGAATGAAATTACGTGTGTCTCTGGAGCATGCAGCCGCCCGGAGAGGGGCTTGGGGTGAGGGTCAGATAGGGGGACACCTGTGTGCCGTTGACTCGTGTCAGCCCCGGAGGCTGGAATTGGAAAGTCAGTACTTTGTAAAGAAGTCAGCTCTCCTCTGAGAGAGGACGACCTTGTGACGGTGACATGCTAAATGCAGCCTCCCTGTGTGCCTTCCACCCCACTCTGCAGGGAGTGGCAGTGACACTGCCTTGTTCCAGCAGACTGGCTGTCCTGAGTCTGTTACACAGGAGATCAATGAGGCTCCACATCGATGCAAACAAAAGATTTGTTTCATGTATTACTGTTTGTAATCTAATGAGTGTTATTTTAACTTTGCTTTGATTTATTACTCAATCTATGAAATTCTTTTAAAACCAGAAGTCTTGGGAATTATCCTTCTAATATGGTCAAAAATGTGCTATTTTTTGCACTTCCGCCCAGCGTCTGTAATGCACGGTGGGGCGTGTCAGGGCTCTGTGTGTTGGTCTTGAGCTTCCTGGCCAGTGGTTCCCTGTGGGCACTGTACATCTCTTTCACTGATGCAGGAGTCATCGGCTTCCTATTGGATACTCAGAGGTGACTAGATGTGCTGACCGCCCTCAGGAGCTTCCATTCCCTGAAGAATTCAGATGAGGAAACTCACAGTCAGTTTGGAGGGTGCTTGGAAGAGGCAGCATTTCTGCAGAGCCTGGAAGCAGCAGGGGTTCTCATGAGGAGGAGATGGAAGTGTGAGGCGCAGCATGCAATCACCCAGTGACAGAAGGGCTGAAGGGCCTGTGTGGCTAGCTCTGAGAGCTGAGTGTGAGGGCCCAAGAGGGTAGCTGGGCAGGGCTGCACTGAGATCAGAGGCATGCTCCTTAAAGGCCACCCTGGCAGTCAGGGAGAGAAGAGACTAAGGGGGCACTGTGGAGGACACAGGGTCCCCAGGAGATGAGTGGCCAGGCCTGGTGGGGGTGTCCAGGACCCCAGCGTTGGTTGGTAGAGACACTGGGAGAATCTAGAGGTGGTTCCCATGGGGCAGGAGGAAGGAGAGGAGGACAAGGCTAGGCTGTTGTCAGCAGTCTAAGTGGGGGCTGCACAGCTGCCTGCAAGGTTGGCCTTTGGGGGAGGTACCTTGTAAGGTGCCTGACCCACTTCGTCATTGTCGCTAGAGGAAGTAAAGACTTCAGGGAGGGAGGGTGTGGTGTCCTGCAGGTGCTTAGGGGGAGGGACGGAGTGGTGTGCAGCTGTGATGCCAAGTGGCAGGACGAGAGCCCACTCGGCTTGGGGACTTGTATGGAGTCAGGGAGGACAGAAGCAAGACTGGAAACGGTGCAGAAACCCTAAATGTAGACTCAGGGAATGGAACCCATCCCTCCAGAAGTTGTGCACGCTGGGCTTGTTCTGGGAGCATAGGGCCGGCCAGACACCTTAAGTCTCAGTAGAATTCATGGCTTCAACCTGCTAAAACCCAGGGCACCCCATGGTCACCATCCCTTCCCGGCTCTGGCCAGTGCTGTGCTGGGCCTTTGCCAGGTGCCCCTCCTTGACCTGTCAGGGCACCAAGCCCCAGACCGGCCTCAGACTGGACTGTCCCCATGGCACGGCCCAGCATTAAGTCTCAGGCTTCACTAAAACCCAGAGATTCTCACCTCCTCTGTCCCTGGACTCACAACCTGCTGTCTGTGTAGCTTCCCCTCTTGGCTGTCTATCTAGAGGGCATCTCAAACTCCGCACTCCCCCAAGTCCTACCCCTGTTTGCTCTCCTTACTCGGGAGGCAGCAGGCCCTGCCCTGGTGCCTCTGGCCCACCCCTCCCTACACACTGTCCTTTCACAGGACCAGCAGCCCCATGTGCAGGTGTGTCCCTAGCCCAGCCCCTGTGCCGCCCCTACTCCTGGGGCGCAGGGCCTGGTCTCAGCCCTCTGCTTCAAGGGTGCCACTGCTCAGCACCACATGCTGTGTCCTCCACATGAGCAGCCCTGTGATCATTGTGCAGCCAGGCACCTTTGCCAGTGGAACAAGGCAGAAAAGCATAGAAAGAAAAATAGATGAAGGATATAAACAAGGAGTTGACAGAAGAAATAAAATTGCCAGTAATCTTAAAAAGAGACTCTCTGTGTATATAGACAAGAGACCAGAATAGAATGCCCAGAAATAAACCCTGGCATGTGGGGTCTGATGACTTTTGACACGGGTATCAGGACCATTGAAGGGGGCAGTGACGGTATTTTCAACAAGCAGTGCAGGGAAAACTAATGTCCATGTGCAAAGAGTGAAGTTGGGCCCTTACCTTGGACCAGAGGCCTTAGGAGATCTAAAACTACAGGACTTTTAGAAGAAAACAGGGCCCAGAACCTTCATGACACTGGATTGGGAATGGTTTCTTAAATGCCACACCAGAGGCCCAGGCAACAGGAGAGAAAATAGAGAAACTGGATTAATGAAAATTAAAAAGTTGCATGCATCAAAAGACAGCATCAACAGAGTAAGGAGGCAGAATGGGAGAAAATACTTTGCAAATAATATAAAACAATAGTAAAAACAACCTAATTTTAAAAATTGGGCAAGGGACTTGAGTAGACATTGAAGGTGTGTGAATGGCCAGGAAGCCCTTGGGGGAGAAACTCAGCACGGCTGGTGACTAGGGAGCTGCAAATCCAATCTGTCAAACTGCAGTTTTAATTTGTCAACTGAAAACTAAATTTAAGAAAACTACAATGAACGAACACCTTATATCCATTAAGGTAGCTATTATCAAAAAGCCCAGAAAATAATAGGTGCTGGTGAGGATATGGAGAGATCCGAAACTCTGTTCACTGTTGGTGAGAATATAAATGTAGAAACAGTGTGGCGGGTCCTCCAAAACTCACCAGCGAAGCCCGCGCGGCACTTGGCAAAGTAGGGGAGGGTCTCGGGGAGACTTGCACGTCGTCCTTCACAGCAGTGCTGTTCACAAGGTGCAGCCTCCACAGCTGAGACACGCGCATGGCCTGAGTGTCCAGTGGGTGAAGGGTAAGCAGAATGTGTGTCCACTGTGGAGTGTCCTTCAGCCTTAAGCAGCCAAGAAATTCAGGCACCTACTGCCTCACGCTGACAGGTCTTGAGGCCTTTATTGTAAGTGAAATAGGCCTGTCACAAAAGGACAAATGCCGGGTGATTTCACCTGTATGGCGTACTTAGAACAGTGAAAACCAGAGACAGGAAGTGCAGTGGTGTGAGCCAGGGTCTGTGGAGGGCTGGGGAGTTGGCATCCACTGCGGACGGAGTCCCGGCTGCTGGGGGGAAGAGCTCTGGAGGAGGGTGATGGCTGCATATGACTGAATGTTTGTAAGGCCACTAGTCTGTGTACTTAGAAATGATTGAGATGGTCAATCTATGTTGTATTTTACCACAGTCAAAAATTTGATTAAAAAGAGTTACCTGACAATGCCAGTATAATGACAACGCAAACTAAAGCAACAAGGTGCAGTTCCACACATGCGGTTGTCAGAGACTGACGGCTGCTGCCCCAGGGCCCTGCCAGGCTGCAGAACAGGCTGCGGAGCCACCCTTGGGGAGGCCTGTAGCTGTTTGGGGAAAGACGTGGAGCCGGTGACAGGGACATGTGGAGCCAGTGACCGGGAGGCATGGAGCCAGTGATAGGGAGATTTAGAGCCACCATCAGGGAGGTGTGGTGCAGGTGACAGGGAGGGGACTGTGGCTTCACTGTGGCCCAGCAGTCCCATCTGCCTGTGGCATGGCTGACATATGTGTCTCCTCTCATATACTTGCCTGGGACACCGGGCAGGTATGTTTATTACAGCATGGTAATAGTCAAATAATCGGAAGAATAGTCTTTAATTTCCAACCAAAGAATGGAAATATCACAGTATTTTTGTACAGTGAATGTAACATTAAAAATAAGCAAAAATTCAGCTTTGGGTGGGAAAAACAATGTGCTGAGGTGGGTGAGCTGACAGTGAGTTGCCCATGTGGAGCCCTAGGTGTTACCTATTGCTCTTCAGGGTGGTGGTGCCTCTGGTGGGGGTGTCCGAGGCAGCGGTCCTTGCCTGGCTCTGGTGGGGGCCTTGAGTTTTGCATCCCTTTGCCTCTCTGCCTCCTGGGGATGCTGGGCACAGGCCTGGGAGATCACCGCCCCCCAGTCCACATGGTGCTCCTTGACCCAGGTACAGCCTCCTGCTAGTTCATTATTCCTTCATCATTTTATCATCTTTTAAATAGAATTCTGAGAACGTCTCTGAAGCCTCCTTGCAGCCTGAGCAATAGCAGCTTCCATCTTCCTGTGTGCACCTGCCCTGCCTTGCCCACCTCCCTGGATTACCCTCCATCCAGATAAAGACTGTTCTGAATCACGTGCTACCCTTTTATTGTTGGATATGATCTTGACACCACATCTTCTTTGCTCAACTCTTTTTGATCATGTGTTTTTTATCCTGGTCTCATGCCCCGTAAAGCTTAAGGAACTTTTTTTCTCTAGGCACTGATTGCAGAACCCATCTAGAGTCTGGGTGCAGCTGTAACTTGTTTATTTTCCTTGCTGTATTTCGTTATGGTCCAAATTCGATTTTCCCATTTTCACCTTAAACATTTGGGTCATTTTTAGTTTGCTGATGTTTCTGGAGGTGCAGGTCTCATTTCTTGGTGCTTATTTCTTGAGCTTTCCAGCCTCTCTGAGAGATCTATGTCCATAATACCTGCATGTGTGTGCACATGAGTGTGTGTGCAGGAGCCAGATGCATGTGTATACCTGCATCTGGGTGTGTACACATGTGTGCATGTGCACATGTGGGTATGTTATGTAAATGTATCTGTTGGGTATGTGTGTACACTTGGATATACATGTGTGTGCACACTCGTGTATGTGTGCAATACATTTGTATGTGTGTGTGCATGCCCTCGTGTGTAGATCTGTATGGACTTATGTGCATGCAGTGCAGTTGTGTATGTGTGCATGCATTCGTGTGCATGTTCATGTATGCATGTGCACGTGTGCATGTGTGTGTGTGCACACTCCAGGATGTGTGTATGTGTACTTGTGCATGTATGTGTGTACTTGTGTGTGTGTGTGCACGTGTGCATGTGTGCACTCAAGAGCGTGGGCATGTGTACTCATGTGCATGTGTGTGTATTGGAGTGTGTATATTCATATCTGTGTGTGCACATGTGTACTCATGCATGCATGTGTGTGAGCACTTGTGTGTGTGTGTGTATGCATCAGGTTGTGAGTGTGCACTATATGTGCGTGCACCACGTATTTGAGTGTGCACTGAGTGTGCATGCATCGGGTATGTGTGCACTATGTGTGTGCGAGCATTGCACATGTGAGTGCGCACTGTGCCTGTGCACGATATCATCTGTGTGACAGTGCACTATGCATGCCTTGCATGCACTTTGCATGTACTGGTATCTGTGAGTGCAGGAGTTTCTCTGAGGCACAACCTTGCTGTGAAGCTGTGGAGTTACAAGTCTGTGGGACAGGCCATGTTTCTGGGAGGGCATCACCAGAGGCCATCAGTAATTGTGACTGTGACAGGTTCACTATCCCCCATACGACCAGGGAGGAGAGTGGGTATGAGAGGAGAGGTGCAGACCGACAGACCAGCCTGCTGGACAGTCATTTAGGTCCTCAGTGGGGGCCAGGGAGGGAGTAGGGACAGCGTGCTCTCTGGGGTCAGGGTCTTCACCAGCTCTGCCTCGCTCAGCTATCTGTCGGTTCTAATTCCAAATAACTGAAATTCTCTGTCTTCTTGCCGACTTGAAGAGTAGTTATCAACAGCATCTTAGGAAGTGTTTTTCCTGTGCGTAGATTGGTTTACTTTATTTTTAGAAAGTAACTGGAATAAGACACTCTGTGTATGGGTGCAGCATAATGCTGTGCTGTCCTGGTGTGCAATGAGCTGTCACTGTGATGAGTGCAGTCGGCCTCATGGAGGGGCTGCCCTGGGCCGTTGTCTGTGACCTCTGACCTTCCTGGCAGCAGAGCACTGCTGTGTCCCCACAGCCCCGCCCCAGCACAGGGAGCTTTCGGGAGCCGCAGCAGCATCTACCCACCCAGGGGAGGGGCCTGCTGTCACTGTGGGGGTCACACTGAGAGCTGGGCTGGTCTCTCCACCCTCTTATCTGGGGAAGAAAGCTGTGTATCCCTTACTGCTGAGTCTGTTTGATTTGAGCTTTAGGAATTTGCTCTGTTTCATGGAAAAGCGAGCCGGATACAGAAGGCCCCAGGTTAATGATATGTACTTTGGCAGCTAATGTAATTGCGGAAATTATAAATCACTGGCCATCTGATTTGTTTGCAAATAAAAAGTGATGAAGGTGTTTCTGACAAGTCGCTTTGTGTCCCCTCCTTGCCACCCCCTGCCTTGGCCCGAGTCACCCCCAAGCCTTTGTGCACACAGCGCCCTCAGGGAAGGAACCATACTCAGCAAACATATGCTTTGTGATCCCAGCATTGTGTCCTTTTCTGTCTGAGCATGTAAGAAGTGATCTCCTCCCTCCATTCTGACTTGAATGTGTTTGCAGAGCTTGCCTGCTGCTATCAGAATTCAACTCTCAAAATCAAACTCAGTGGCATAGTGTGGCTGTTCATCACACAACCAGACTATAGCTGGGGCTGAGAGTTCGCTTTAATAGCTTTGCAAACATGAGTCTCACTGGGCTGTGGTCACCAGTGGTATAGTGGCCCAACGGGTAGAGGCGCCACAGGAGTGCGGCCCCTGCCAGGTCCAGGTCAGTAGGGTCTGGCCCATCCAGTGAAATCCAGCTTCTCAGGCTCCTGCCCCATGGCTGTTGTCATAGCAGAAGTGTTACGGCCACTGGCTTATGTGTCACTAATGCAGGATCAATAAGCGCTCTTGACAGTCCAGTCCATAAATACGTAAAGAGTATCTTAGTTGTTTTTGATGTAAGGGTCAATGAGTCAGTATTCTCAGATGTGACTAACACACCGCAGCCTGTGGTCAGAGGCCTAGGTGGGCTGGGAACTCAGTTGGCAAGCCCTGGTGCATTTCTCACCTCCTGGTAACCCAAGAGGCTTGTGTGTCCTGAAACCATGTCAACAACAGCATGAACGCTGGATACTCTGGGCTGAAGTTTGACTTTAAATATTTAGCAGAGCTAATTGTGGATTCTCTGACTTTATGAGTTTCAGTTCCTGTGCATGCATTTGCTACTCATTTTTCATTTGTTTATTATAAACTTCATAACACAGAGGATGCCGATAAAATGGACACATATGTTAAGAAAGGTAAGAGCTGTATTAAAATTGTTAATCCCTAAGTCACATTTGACTTCTGCACCTACAAGAGACACAAGATATGGCATATAAGTAACAATGTTACTGGCATGTGGAGTACTCCGATTTTAATAGTTTTTTCCTTTCTTAAAGTATGTGTCCATTTTTGGCACCACTTGTATTAGCTTTATCACATACAGTGAGGTGACAATTTCACTGTTTCTGGTGACACTTATTTGCTTGTACTTTTTCAGAGTGCTTTCTTCATCTGAAACAAATGAAAGGACATCCTTTGTAAGGGCTGATGTCTGTGGCATAGATGTGGGTCCAGGCCTGCAGCCTCCTCTCTAACTCTGTGTGGCATGTGTCTGTTCCCTTGTCCCTCTGAGAGGGGCCTCAACTTTCCCAGAGTAAAAAAGTCGAACACTGCCTGTTGCAGGATCTGGTGGGAAGGAGGCTCCATCCCCGTCTGAGTGGGAGGAGCAGGGCAGGTGTAGAGAGTCCCTCCCACACCAGCATCTCGCTGCCTGTCCTCGTCCATTCCATGATGAGCCTTCCTGGTGCATGAACTGTACGTGAGAAAATGCTGTGTACAATTTTGTAACTACCAACTGCCGTCTAATTCTAGAGTATTTTTATCACCCCAAAGTTTCCCTAGACCCCTTATTGGGGTTGCCAGATTTAACAAAAGAAAATAAAACATATATGTGCAGTAGAACCTCCACAGCTGACCACCTCCTTAGGATGACCTGCGTTTCACAGACCGTATACACCTTGTGTGTGCATTGCATGGTCAGCCTGGCTCCTGTGCTGACCCCTCCATATGTGACCAGAGTGTTAAGTCCCTGGTGGTCATGCAGAGGTTCTGCTACACTTACATACATGGCTTCACACTCTCTCTGTATAAACACCATGTCACATTTGGACTTCAGATCAACGTGTGCTTGGGCTTGGTAGTGTTTGGATGGTGGAAGGTTATCTGTGGTTGACATCGTATCTCGGTGACTGCGATTCAGTCCACCAAGTTAAATTCTCACTCAGAACTTTGCTTTAGGACTATCACAGCACCAGTCTCTCATTTGCTTTCTCTTTTTGCTCTACAGGCACTAGGAAGCTTTTATTTTCTTCACGAATCCTTAAAAAACATCTACCAATTTGACTTTAAAGGTAAGAGTCCTTGTCGTCTTCTGGGATCTCCCATCTCAGCAGACTTCCTTCCTCCTGGTAGTCTGGTCCCTTCCCCCTGTATCCCATGGGTGGGCGGTGTTGTCTGCTTTTCTTGAGTCACTGGCTGGCAGTCATGAACCAGGGACCCCTGAGAAAGCCCGGCTTTCTGGCTTCTGTGGGATGGAGACACCCAGGCAGCCCTGGGCCCCCTCGGCTGCCCCACCCACTGGTGGCCCCAGCACCACTGCTGTGCCTGGCAGGGCTCATGTGGGAGCTCTGGTTTTCCTAGAATTGAGAGAGGCATCCATGTTCCCGTCAAACATAAGAAAATGAAAAACAGAATGAGGGGATTGTGTATTTCAGAGACAAAAATGCACAGGACCACATGCATGGCAGTGAACAACGTGGTCCTTGTTTGAGGGGCTTCTGTAAAGCGAAAGTTTGCCCCAAGACGCTCCTGCCAGGGCAGGCCTGTTTCATCTCACTCGTCCCTGTGTCTGGGACAGGTGAGAGTGTTACGCGCAGGTATGGATTTCCGTCTATCCAGTGCCCACACTTTCATCCTCACTGCTGTATCCTTTCCTGGTGGAGATCCATCTGAACATGCGGACTCTGTAGCCAGAGCACGTTGACCTGAAATGCAGCTGAGAGCCACTCACACGTGGAGCGGTTCAGACTCCTCGTGCTGCTCTTCAGGAGACAGACACTTCTTATGAAACGGAGAAGCAGGGTCTTCTGCAAAGGGCTTGACTGGTGGCTTTGTGGTATCGCAAGGCTCGAGCCGGCAGGACAGCTTGTCGCCTGCCCTGTCGCCTGAGGATTCTTTAGGTACTTTTAAATACTGGCATTTGGAGACAGGCCCAAGGCCACCTTGTTCTGGACTTCAATAGCTAGTGGGTGTCAGTGTGTCGCCCTCTCAGCAGAGGAGCCCCAGGGAGCACCCCGTACAGCACAGTGCGCTCCACGTGAAGCTGGCCATAGAACGGGGACTGCCCTCTGATAATGCATGTTCCAGCTTTCACGTATGTCCAGCTCTTCCTCTCGGGAGCCTTCTATACACACAGAAGTCAGATCAGTCAGAACGCATTTAACCCAGAGTTCATTTAAAACTACGTGTTAGAGATGGTTTAACTCTGGCAAACCTCACCTGGGGCCTCCACGTGGTCAGCACAGATGCCAGCAACTAGGAACGGACCGCAAGTGTGTCCGGAGCAATGTGTCCAGATTCTGAAGAGGCTCATGGTGGTGACTCTGCTGACCCTCGACACAGATGGGAGAACTGGGGGGATCTCAGTCGGGACCCTAGGTTGGGGGGCTTTGGTGAAGGATACTCAGGTTGGGGGCTCAGATTGAGAAGGGCTCAGGCTGGAAGGTCAGGGTGGAGAGGTCAGGTTGGGGGCTCAGTCTGCAGGGGTCAGGTTGGGTTCTAAGGCTGGGGGCTGAGGCTGGGACTTTGCCCTCCCCACTCCTCACCCCTGCTCTTCATAGCAGCTGCTCTTCTGCCTTGTGCTAAATTGTAGCAGAAGCAATCTGGGATTTGTGAAAAGCTTAAATAAACTATTTAAAAGTCATAGCTGTAAGTTTTTAAAATAAAGACCCAGTTAGAAATCCCAGGAGTACCAGGAGGCCCAGAAAAATAGCAATGAAGGAGCTTCCCATTTGCAGCCTAGCCGCGGAGTTTGGAAGTTATCATTCTCACTCTCCTGAGAAGAAAGCTGAACAAACTGGAAAGACAGTGTTTTTGGGTCCCTCAGAGAATCAGGGACATGGCACACTGCTGCCCTGCAGCATGGCAGCCAGACGGGCGGACGCAGGAGGCACAGCTCCCCAGGAGTGGGAGCTGCCCAGAGCCAGCACTGGCAGGGACACTGCCGGGGTCTGACCAGGTGCTGGAGACAAGTGCGCCATGCTGAAGAGGAGCCTCCTGGGGGCTCACTCTGTAGAGTTCACCTCCAGGAGCCTGTGCATTCCCATGTGAAGAGAGGGAAGGGAAAGGAAACCCTCAGAAATGCACTAGGACCCTGTTCTTCTCAGCAGTGCATGCCGTCAAGGAATGCTCGCCAGAGCCTCACTTGCCAGGAAGAGGGAGACACAGGCTGCAGCCCCCCAGGCCCTGCATCTGACCTAAGGTGTGGGGAGCAGGTCTGGGAGTTGCAGGACGATGCTGCATCCCTGGAGCACAGGCTACTGGAAAAGTGGCACGCCAAACCTCATCACCAATACCTCAGCAGTAACAAGGAGTTCCAACTGAAAGCCCCACAGAGCTCATACTGCTTCGATGCCTCACAGGAAACCAGACAGTAAGGAGAGAGGCAAGAACAGCAGAGCAGATGTTCTCATGTCTGGTACCAGGACAGAGGAACATAAAACCCCACACTGTTTATCCCCGTTCTCACCACTTATTCATGTTCTATTTTCAACAAAAAATTACAAAGCGTGCTGAAAGGCTTAAAAAATATATATAACCTGAAGAGGGGAAAAGCCCTAAGAATCAGACCCAGACTCAGATATGGCAGAGGTGTGGAATTACCAGCCTGGGAAGTTCAAATAACTGTGATTAATATGCCAAGGGCTCTAATGCAAAACATGGACAACATGCAAAAAAAGATTTGTAATATAAGCTGAGAGGTGGAAACTCATAAAGGAAGCAAAAGGAAAACCTAGAACTTAGAAGAGAGGCAGCAGAGATGGAGATGCCTGTGATGGCTACACTGGAGACCGGACCTGGGCAAGGGGGTGGTCAGTGTGAAGGAAAGTGAGTCATTAGAAACTTAAACTGAAATGCAAAGAGAAAGAAGAGTAAGTCTGAATATCAGAACAGAATGTCCAAGAACTGTAGCAGAAGGTGCAGCACACCCCAGCAGGAACACCCATGAGGTCAGGAAGAAAGGAGAGAAGAAATGCTGGAAGTGGTAGTGGCTGAGAACGCCCCCAAGTTAGTAACAGACACTGACACCCAACTGGTTGAAGGCCAGACAGTTGGCACCGTGGCTGCCAGCAGAGACAGAAAGAAAGGATCTGGGGGTGGGGCTGGGGTTAGGGAGGGAACACCTGCCTATAAGGCACCAGAATAAGAATTGTAGTGAACTCTCTTGAGAAATGATACAAGAAAGAAGAAAGGGGTGTGGAATGTTTAAAGCATTAAAAAAAAAAGCATCAACCTAGAATTCCATATTCAGTGAAATTATTCTTCAAAATTGAAGGATAAGGAAAGACCGTCAGACAGACATTGAAGAGCAGATATCCCTTGTAAGAAATGCCTAAATAAGTTCTTCAACAGAAGGAAGGTGACAGAGGCCAGCAGCTCTGATGTACATCAAGAAAGAGGATCAGAGAAGCAGCCGGCATTAGTCGGTCTAGCAGGTGATTTTTGCCCACAGTACCAACAGCGGCACACACAGGTGTGTGGATGGGCCGGATGGATGACGGCAAGGGTGTGAGGTGGCTGGGCCTCGCTTGTGAGGGGCCCGCACGGGTCTGCAAAGGTGCATCACGCATTGTAGAAGTGGACTTGGATTAGTGGTGAATGTGGATCACAAACTCCATGGCAATCGCTAATTTTTTTAAAACAATGTCTAATTGATAACATTGCCAGCGGAGAGAAAATGGAACCATCTAAGATGCTCAGTGAAAACCAAAAGAGGCAGAAAAAGAGTGAGAGAGAAATGAAGAACAAAGGCATCACTAGGAAGGCTACAGACACAGTGGGCGCCAGCCCCTCTGCACGGCGCTCCCTGTCAGGGCGAATGGTCAGAGCACTCCAGCTGAGAGAAACAGACTGTCGCAGGGCGAGAGACACCGCGGTCTGTGGGGACGAGGCCTCTCTCCGTCTAGCTCTTCTTCCCTTTCTTTCGCCAGTTTGTAGTTTTCCTCGCAGAAGTACGGACATGCTATGTAAATGGCATTATGTTTTCAATTTCAAATCTCACTTGGTAATTGCTGGTATACAGAAAAGCAACTGACTTTTATGGGTTAACCTCGCCCTGTGATCGTGCTACCATGGCCCAGTGGTGTCGGGTTTGTCTCCAGGCCTTGCTCATTCTTTGGAATTTTCTACAGGCATGATGACATCATCTGAGAACAAAAACAGCCCTCCCCCTACCACACCTTCAGTGTGTATCCAGCTCCTCTCCTAGCCTGCTCCCTTAGCTGGGAGCCAGGGACGCTGCTGAGGAGAGGGAGCAGCTCTCCTGCTCCTGATCCTAGCGGAAAAGGACCTGTTTCTTGTTAAGTTTGACATTAGCTATGGGTTTTTGCAGCTGTTTATCAAGTTAAGGAGGTTTTCCTCTCTTCCTACTTTGTTGAAAAAAATTTTTTAATCATGAATGGGTTTGGGATTTTGTCAAATGCTTTTTCTGCATTTGTTGATTATTATCTAATTTCCCTTCATCAGACTGCTGATACAATGGATTACACTAATTGATTTTTAAATGTGGAACCAGCCTCCACACCTGGAATAAATCCTAATCGGTCATAGTGTATAATTCTTCTTATATATTGTTGGATTCAACTTTCTAACATTTTGTTGAGAATTCTTCTATTTTATGAAATAAAGTAAATCCAAAGTAAGCAGAAGAAAATAAATAATAAAAATGAGAGCAGAAATCAACAGAATTTAAAACAGAAAATCAATAGAGAGAATTAATAAAACTAAAACCTGATTCTTTGGGAAGATCAATTGACCTTTAGCCACACTACTAAGAAAGAGAAAAGAAACAAATTACTGATAACAGAAATGAGAGAGAAGGGATGTCTCTGCTGATCCCACTGTGTGAAAGGACAGGAGGAGGGTCTGTGACTGCTGATACTGCAGGCAGTTTTCCTTGTGTGTAACACCTTTGCTTGGCTTTGATATCAGGGCAATGCTGGCCTTGTAGAATGAGTTAGAAAGTTCTCCCTTTGCTCATATATCTGAAAGTGATTGTACAGAACTGGTATAATCTCTTCCTTAACTGCTTGGTAGAATTCACCAGAGAAACTGTCTGGGTCTGGTACTTCTCTCTCCCAGAAGGTTCTTCGTGATTCTTGCAATTCATCAGAGGCCTCAGACCCCTCAGAGCCCTGGTCTTCCTCGCAGGGCTTTCACAGATTATGTCTCTCACAGAACTGACCCATCACAGTTATAAAACCTGTGAGTACAGACTTGTTAATAATATTCCTTTATCAGCCTATCAATGTCCATGGGATCAGCAGTGATGTTCCTTTGTCTCTCATTTCTGATATTAGTAATTTGTTTCTTTTCTCTTTCTTGGTTAGTGTAGCAATTAGTCTTTCCAGAGAACATTATGTCACGTCCCTCTTCATTGCTGAAAACTTGCCTCCCTGAAGGCCATGCTGTGTGAAGTTAACACGGCCCCTCCAGTCACTTTCTCTTAAATGGTGTCAGTGTGGCACACTCTCTCCATCTCTTTACTGCTAATCTTTGTGTTTGTACTTTTCAAGTTGGTTTCTGGAAGACAAAACATAGTTGGTGTTTGTGTCCCCAGAATCATGTTGACTCTTAACCCGAAGGTGATGGTGTTGGGAGGTGGGCTGGGGGGTGATCAGATCGAGAGGTCAGAGGCCTATGAGGGGATCATTGTCTGTCTGGCTCCCTCCTGAGGACCTGGAGGCACCACATGGGAGGAACTGGCCTCATAGACCCTCCTCTGCCAGCACCCCATCCCGGACCTCCAGCCTCTAGAGCCACGAGGCAGAACTGCTTGCTGTTCACAAGCTGTTCAGGGATTTTGTTGCAGCAAAACCTGGAGCTGCAGGACTAAGGCAGGCGGGCCGGGCTCTGTGAGGACTCAGTCCCCGCTGAACCTGTAGACAGAGTCCCGCATATGTGGGCAGGTGGTTAGTGACAGTCATGCAGGAGGCGAGATGCCCAGAACAGGGTCGGAGCTGACTCTGCCTAACGTTAAGGGTGAGGAGGTGAGCAAATAGCGGCCTGTTCCTGCGGTGGGACAGGGCTCAGAGATGAAAGGAGCTGTTTAGCCACATCCCTTTGTCCATGGGGAATCCTTCAGTGCATTTTTTTGGCAAGAGAAGCCAGTCTGAGGCTTCTCACTGTGTGATTCTGAGTCTGTGACATTCTGGAAAAGACAAAACTAGGTAACAGTAAAAAGATCAGTGGTGTGGGACAAAGGGTGAGTTAGCAGCGCTCAGAGCATTTGTAGGGTGGTGAGGATGCTCTCACGGCACTGTGATGAGGGTGACGTCTCACTCTGGTATGGGTGACGCTGCGCTGTTATGAGGGCGCTGTGATGAGGGCGACGTCTCACTCTGGTATGGGTGACGCTGCGCTGTTATGAGGGCGCTGTGATGAGGGTGACGTCTCACTGTGGTGAGGGTGACATTGTGCTTCATCACAGCCCAGAGAACTCCAGAGTAAGCTCCTGACTCTCTGTGGTGGTGACTGGCAATGGGGATCCTTCACGCCAGCTGTCAGTGGTAGATGTAGGGGGTGGAGACAGGTACATGGAAACATTGTATTTTCTGCTGAATTTTCTGTAACTTAAATTACCTTAAAAGTCCATTTTATTTTTAATAATGAAGGTCTCTTTTCTCCCTACCCCTGTCAGTTCCGCTGTCCTCAGAGGTAACAACAGCACAGGCCCTGGGCTTCTTCTCAGGCAGTGGCTGTCTCGTGGCAGCTGCCACCTCCCTCCTCTAGGCTCCCAGAATGTGGTGGACTCTGCAGCCTGTCACACAACAGTGGCCCCTTCTGCATCCGCATGTCCTGGTGTATGGAGGGCTGCGGGCATCCATCCGGGGGGGGGTCTGTCTCAAGGGCTCTGTCCTGGACAGTCTGTCCCATGTCCTGTGTCCCTTCTCCACATTCCCTGTCCCGTGTCCGTGCCCTTCTCCACGTTCCCTGTCCCGTGTCCGTGCCCTTCTCCACGTTCCCTGTCCCGTGTCCGTGCCCTTCTCCACGTTCCCTGTCCCGTGTCCGTGCC
>CAUYRH010161068.1:0-11640 GCA_963574655.1 Perodicticus potto
TAAACACTGATTAAAATTCTAAACTAAAGGCATTTAGCTCTAAAATAGAATCTTTGATGTCATGAATGTTATATCAATCAGGTTGATAAAAATATCTCCAATTGTATGTGAAGCCCGCACACTGTACTCCATGACTGAATTGTTGTACACAGCTATGACTCAATAAAAAATAATTTAAAAAAAAAAGGTAATCAGAGAAGATCTCACTAAGAAGGTAGAGTCTGAAATAACAAGCCATGCGGATGTTCTGAGAAAAGGAAATCATTCTAGGCAGAGAGTAGCAAGTAGCAAGCTCTGAGTCAAGAACTTGTGTGGTGTGTATAAATAATAGCAGAAACACTAAAGAGGGTCCAGCAAGTAAAACACAAGGGAAGAAGCACAGGGTAAATTTTGACAGATAAGGGCAGAGCTTGGGAAGAAAGTTACACCAGCCCTCGAGTCAAGGTTAGGACTGGGATTGAGATGTGAAGTTATTGGAGGATTTTGGTGACACAAAACAACACCAGTTTGTTTGTGTTTTATATAACAGCCTTAGCTAATGTGCTGAAAAAGTACATGGGAAAGAAAGAGTAAAAACAGAAATGAGTTCAAGAAATAAAATACTTGTACCCTCAATTAATGCAGTGGCCCAGTGGATATGATGAGAAGCTATCAAATTATACATATAATTAAAACACAGACCAAAATGAATTTGATAGTGTATTGACTATTGGGTAGGAATGAAATTTCCTTATAGAGTGGAAAGAAAGGAATAACAACCACTGAAATGGTAAAGATTGGAAGAAGAAGCATGATGGGGGAGGAGACAGGTTAAAGACATATTCAAGATGCCCATGGGTACGTAGGTTCTAACATAGCAGGAAGATCACTAAGCAATAGAGGTCAACAATTGAAATCCAATAGTGTAAAGCCATTGTCTTGACCCTGAATCACAGCATCTGGGTAATCAGTGTTACAGATAAGAACCAATCATAAGGAATCCCAAAGTTTGAAATTAGAGAATGTCAGTAGAAATCAGCAAAAGTAGAAGAAATGGTTCATAAAGAAAGATAAACACTTAGAGAACTCCAGAGAAGTAGGGAAGAAAGTATTCCAGGCAGCAGTCAACAGTCCACGTTCTATCAATGATGAGTACTTGGAAGTGACCAAGTTGGTAATATCAGAATGACCCTTGACATGGACAAAAGAAATTTTGGTAGAATGATGGAGATAAAAACACTATTGTAGTGACTTCAAGAGCAAGTAGATAGGAAGGAATAAGAGACACCAACTCACAGCTAGCTCAAGGAATTTTACTAAAAATGAAAGAAGGAAAAAGAACAGTAGCTAGAAGAGGGTGTGTGATCAAGAGGTGTTTTGTTTTATTTATCTTTTATTAACCATAGCAGTGTACATTGATGCATTTATGGGGTTCAGTGAACTGATTTGATATATGATGTGAAATGTTTCCATCGAACAGATTAACGCATCCATCACCTCACTTACTTATATGTTGTGGTAAGACAATTATACTCTTTTCTTAATAGTTTTGAGATGTAGCATTGCATTATGCACATTAGGTGAGGTCCCCCAATTGCCCTCCCTCATGGCCTCCCCTCTCCCCTCCCTTCTTTCTCCTCCTCCCTTTCTGGACTATAGTTATGTTTTATCATTCATATAAATGTGTAGGTGACTATATATTGATTTCGTAGTAGTATTGAGTACATTGGATACGTTTTTTTCCCATCCTTGAGATACTTTACTAAGAAGAATATGTTCCAGCTCCATCCAGGTAAGCAGGGATTGCAATGTTATTTGAAGATCCAATTGGCTTTAAACCAACAAAGATAAAGAAAGATAAGGATGGTCACTACATATTTGTCAACAGAAATACTCAACATGAAGAGATTTCGATAATTAACACTTATGCAACCTCCCAGAATGCTCCTCGTTTTATAAAGCAAACCCTAACAGATATGAACAACTTGTTTTTGTTTTTAGATCTCAGACTGTTGCAAACCTGAAATGAGGTAATACATATAAAGGACATCAGTTCCCTGTGTGGCCCTGGACTGACTCAGTTGCCTCACACCCTTTTTTCCCTGCATGTAGCTCTCAGAAAAACTATACAGTGTGCCAGGAATACAACACCCTGTGATAGGGAGAATCTGCCTGAAATAGCCCCGGCCTTGTACCCTTCTCTCCTATTGATACAGGGGGTGCACCCCAGTTTAGTCAGTGCTGGCCACCAGGAGGGGACCTGCTGTGCCTTCTGTATCTCTACCCCGGGGGTGTTGGTGCAGCAGACAAGGGGAGGAAGAGCTGGAGAACCAAGTGCAGCAGAGAGGGCGAGTGCTGGAAAGCCGTGGGTCCCTAGATAGTTGCTGCCCGTGGCAACCCCAGAACTACCCTTGGACCGAGAGAGCCCTTTGGCTGCACTACTCCCCTGTGAGCATTTCACAGACCCAAGGGTGATACAGGGTTCCTCCATTCAGGGATGAACAGGGGCCCCTCATTTCCTGGGCCTGGGTGATTTCATGTACGATTCCAAGGCCTGGAAAATTTCGTGAATGGCCCGTATCCATTCATTAATGCACTCATTCCCCTTGCCCCTATCATAAGGGACTGTGTCCATTCACTGATGCACTCATCATCTTACCTCAGCAGAAGGGACTGTATCCACTCATTTGTTACCAAGTCCTGGCCAAATGTCACTACAAAAGACCCATGCCACTATATACCCCCTAGACATAGAACCCAGGCAGGGAGGAGATTTTCTGAGCCTTGGATCTTTCCCTCTGGCAGGAACTCAGGTGCTTTTAATGTATTCTTTTCTGTAAAATAAATCCTGTCTTACCACTGATCGGTGGTCCATGGATTCTTTCTTCGAATCCCTGAGACCAAGGACCAAGAAAGAAGAAATTCCAGTGATGCTATGAAATATAACATCTTGAGTTAAAGAGGAACAGCCTAGGTAGCTCACACTTTGTTTCTTTCTCCCCAGAAAGAAAACTTCCCTTCAAAATTCTGCCCAGTGATCCTGTTTCCCCTGAGTTATATAACCTGGGTGTATTGCCTTTTGGGGTCCCTTAGCTGTGGTGCAAGTGGGAAACAATAATAGAGGTCCCCAGTACCCTAGGGTTTGCTTAAGCCTCACAGCACTGGAGCACAAGGGATCCGAGGTTTCTTTGCCTCTTGCTGCCTACTTGTGAGGAATAAATCTGTTACCAGAAACTTAGCACTTGTCTCTGAGGCAGCAAGGGGAGAACGAAGAGAAGTGATAGGAGAGGGAATGGGAAGATTGTTAAAATGAGGAAAATGTCAGGCTCCCATCTTAAAGTACCATTGTCTGTCTACAAGCAGAAATACAGAGTTTAAAAGGAGGATTTTCAGCTTTAGACTATGTTTGTTTAACTATAGTCAATGGTTTTGATTCATCCCATCTCTGGGGAAGATAATTATCTGGAGACTCCACCCAGACAATTCCTATGAGCCATCTCCTGTGGTCTAAAGAACCAAGGACAGTCTCCTTCACCTCTGATAGTAGCCTCGGGCAGAGATGCAGGTTTTATTTCTTTGAAAAGGTGAGAGAGCTTTAAAGAGATGGAAAAGTTTTTGCCCCTTTTCAGGCCATTGCCTCTGTTACAAATCTGCTCCGTATAACTTAATGCATATGAGCGTGTTCTGTTTCACCAGAATTAGATAACCTGGTCACCGGTGTACTGTAAACCTCCTCCCCAGGACTGGCATATAACAGTTCAATAAATATCAGCTACTAGTGCTGCTGTACACTACATCATATATATTTTTTCTATACTTACTGTGAAAAGTAAACTTTTTTCTCTCTTATTCCTTTTCAATCTCTGAAAAGCTCCATACAGTTCTAGGATCATTGAAACCTTGAGAAAAGAAAGAAACCATCTTGACTTGAAATTGACTAAAGTCAGCTGAGTTGAGAACAAGGAAATACAGATAATTCAAACTCATGAGTTAACAGATAATCCACACTCTACATTTTCTGCTATATATTTCAAACTGTCTTACATTTGACACTGTTAACCACCTCCTCCTTCATGAAGCTCACAGTTATCTTGATTTCTATGACAACTAGTTACTGTTTTTACTACCTCATTGAACATTTCTCTAAGTTGTCTTCTTTTCTGAGGTTAGACTTTTTCCAAGATTTTGTCCTTACTCTTTGTCCCTTCTCTTCCTTAATGGTCGTAACATCCCAAGGCACCTCATTTTCAACATGGTCCAATTTGAAGGCATTTTTTTGACCTTGCATTAGCTCTGCCTTCTCTTTTCACTGTTAAAATCGATAGCATTATCTTCTCACTGATGGTTACAAAAAAACTCTACCATTTACAACATGTTCTTTTCATTTGACCCTCAAATCCAGTCAGTCACCTGTCTATTCCTGTCGTTTGTCTATTTGTTCAGATGCACCTGCTGTGATTGGAAGGCTCTCTCCAAAACTCATGTTGAAACTCAATCCTTACTGTAAAGGCATTAAGAAGTAGGGCCTGTGGGAGGTGCTTAGATTAAATACGGTCATCAGGCTGGGGCCCACATGGTTGGACTGGTGTCCTTACAAGAAGAGCTAGAGACACCTGAGATGGCATCTTATCACCCCCTTGCCTTGTGATGCTCTGTACTGCCTTGAAACTCTACACAGAGTCTCCACCAACACGAGGGCCTTCACCAGATAACTCCTCAGCCTTTAACTTCTCAGCATCCAGAACTGTAAAAAACACATAAATAAATTACCTAGTATCAGGTATTCAGTTACAGCAATAGAAGATGAACTAAGAAGTCATGCTTATGACTCACGAATTTGTATCCAAAGCCTGCTCCTCTCCTGAGTGTCAGACTCACAGGATCTCCATCCAAATGCCTAATCTTCACTTGACATTGATACCTCTAAACCTGCAACTCATCAGGGTCCCCCATTACAGTAAGAGCTGTCTCCATCCATGTCTTCCTCTAGCCTTGAACTGTGTGGTCAGCCCTCACTATTCTATTTCTCTAACATTCCAACTCCATTTCATCAGCACATCTCTCAATTCTGCTATGAAATGTCCCCCCAACACATTTCAATTTACAACATTTCCCACCACTTCCACTGCTGCTATCATTATCTTCATTCAACACTACCTGAAATATCCTCTGTGGAAGGCATTGTTTTTGTTAATAAATACCTAGTTCTTCTTTATTTGTGGGCACAAAAGTCTGGCTTTTCTCTACCCACTTGAGGTTAGGTGCCACCACGTGACTGGCCTGGCGAGTAAACCCTGTATGTTCAGACATGATGAGTTTTGCTTCCATGCGAAGTCATTTAGCTGCAGTTGCTGACTCCCTGCACCTTCCCTTGCCTTGTTCAGCAATTGCAGAACCACCACGCCGCTGTGCCCGGGCCCTGAAACTGCTGCAGGCTGCATGCTGCACGGGGACCGGCCTCAAACCACAGTGCAATTTCCATGTGTTGTTTCCCGGCCTGACTGGTGCAACTTCCAGACTGTTCTCCCTGATATGGCTCTTGTTCCCATATACCTGTGAACTATTTCTTAAAAAGAAGTTAATTTCTCTCTTAACAAGGAAAATATGAACTCAGTCATCTGCTCCAAGCCTTCTAGTGGCTTCCCCGCATAACTTAGTACTATCCAAAGCTGCTGCCCACATTCACGAGGCCCTGTGTGCAGGTTTGCTCTCTGCCTCGCAGTCTCAATTCTTTTAATACCTCTTTGCCTCTCACTCATTTTTTTACTCCAGCTGCACTTACCTTCTTTAATTCTTTAAAGATGAGTGGCATGCCCCTGCTAGAAAAATGAAATACGTCTTTCTTCTGCTGTCTCCTCTCTGGTCAGTGTTTCTGCTTACCAAAACTAAATAAAAACTCAGCTGGGAAATACTATGTGGAGCCTTCTTGTGCTAGTAATGCAAGGAAGAGTACAGATGAGCAAGTGTGGGCTAAGAGCCGTAAACAACTAGCCAGCGTAATATGCTCTTGGCGTAATATAAATTACCCAATAAATATTTATTGGGAAGGCAAAATGAATATGTCCTCCTCAAATTTTTTCTATGAATCAGCACCTGCTCGTGAGATCATGAATAACACACAGAGGCACATCTAATAGCAACGAAAGGGTGAGTGGAGAGTTCTATTAGTAGGTAAAATATTTCCGAAAACTCACATTTTAAGCAAGGCAATAAAGTGAGACTTTCTTCTTATAAGTGAAAGTTGTATCAAAGCTTCTCACTAACACTCATATTCAAATTCATCTGCTGAAAAAAATGTAGTATGTGATAGCCAGAGGTTCCAAACAACCAAATTACAAAAAATTGGTCAAGGGTCAAATTGGCTTTTATTTTGATTCATGAACGGATAGTCTTCATTTTCTGAAATAGATGAAAGTTCCCAATGGGCAATGGCAGAACAGTGAGTCTTGTAAGATGAAACATGAAAACAGAACAACAGGTGGGGGAAAAGCTGATTAGTTAATGTCAGGATATTTTAGTAGTCTTCCTTGTAGGGATTAAAGCAGAGGGGACTTCTGTGTTACCCTGCCTTAGATTGCCTGAGGTCTTCCTGTTGGTTACTTCTAATCTCCTGATTTCAGGAAAAACTGGTTTGGAGATCTACTTGCTTTAGTAAAGTTTCAGTTTGATTATGTGCCAATTAGCAAAAATTACTCCAGTTTGCTTTGGTCTGACCAGTTATGGTCCATTTCAGGAGATCAATCCAAAACAACAGCCCCTTACAATTTTCACTTAATGAGTTCTAGGATACAAATATGGCAGTGATGATAGGGCTAGCATGGTGGTCACAGAGCAGGAATAGAGGCAGAAGTGTGTGAGCATAACCAGAGATAAAGCAGCAGATTCCTGGAACTAGATAGTGAAGCAGAAAACAGGGACCAGAACAAGAACCAGAGTTACCAAGGGACTAAGGGGAGGAGGCAGAACTTTAAAAAGATTCCCATGTTTCTTGAGCATGGCTCACGTTGGCCTTTTGAACGGAATTGTGTGTCTCTTTTCCTTGTGGGAAAGCCTCTGACACCCTGTGAGATTAGGAGATAACACAGTAGATAAAAATCTATGCCTCAATATGCTGTTCAGTTATAGGCACTGCACTAAACACTTTACCTGAATGCATTATCTCATTTGTAGTCCATAAGATCCCCAAAGTTATCTCAGGATTCAATTTGATGACTGAGAATGAGACCCAAAGAAGTTAAGTCACTTTCCCTTACTCATATAACTCAGTACAAAGAACAAAATCCAAAGTGGCCTATTTCACAGTCATGGTCTTTCCCAGTATCCATATCTCTTGGTAAAAGTTTCTGGCATCAAACATATTAAATATATACAACACACACACACATACACAGAAAAAGGATTTGCATTTTTTCAGTAATGCAAAATATACTTAGAACTATTTCTGAACATGTATAGCAAACTGATTTACCTTGATAATTATATTGCTCATATTAACATTAAATGCACTTTTTTGTTTTTGGTCCAGCTACATATTTGAAGCCATGTAAGAATGCGGGAACACTCAAGGATGTTGGCTACTGGGAATAAACATAGGTGACAATAACTCACAAAATAATCTACACGTGGCTAATCCAGAGAAGACTGCATTTTCATATTTTTGTTTTGTCCAACCAGACAAAACATTAAACTTTGCATTAAATCCAAATTGCTGATACTCTTCCCATTGGTATTGTCTTCATGCTTATAATTATTCTTATAAAGGAGAAATAAAAACCTATAAGTTTGCATTTTCTAATTCTACTGTGGGAATAGTGCAATTACTATTGAACCAAGCTTTATAAATTGAAAAAGCTGGAGAAAAATACATCAGTTTATAATTGTCTTTTTCACTCCCTTTCCCAGTGTGTAATGGATTAAAAATGATGGGTCATCCCTGAGAAGAACTTGGCATGCAGCATTAAGATCATTTAAATGTGCTATTTCCAAGTATATTTCCCTGGCAAGGACCAAGAAGAAAGATGAAATTTTATATGCAATTTAAGGATGTAAATAGAAATAGCAAGCAACTTAAGGAAATAGACATTTTTCTCTATATATAGCACTTGACAGAAGGTAATATGTATTTTATCTTAATATTTTTTTGGTATTCAAATCTAATGTATGTAGCAAATTTTATTCTCCATTGGTTGATGCCCACATTTTTTACTGAAAAAAACCCCGGGCCCTCCCTTTGCAACAGTGCTAATACCTCCCTGTCACTTTCTCACCTCCCATTCAAACCACTACCATTTGAACCTGAAAACCATGAAATTGCTCTCCCAGAATTCCTAGAGACTATGCTGTATGGTTACTAATGAGCAAAAGAGACAAAAGAATAGAAAAAAGAAAATTACAGGGGAGACACGTAAGAATGGTGAAAAAGATTTTAAAATGTGTGATTGGAGTCCTAGAAGGAGAGAAAAAAGAAAATAGGGAAGAATCATGAAATAACAGTTAGAGCCATCTAGCCATATATTCAAGTTCATAAGTTCTATGAACAGAAATTATGACAAAATTTAAAAATACACAATAAAACATATAGGTTAAATTTTAATTCTGATAATGAATAAAAAGAATATAGAGCTATATTCTTATATAGAGCTATATATACACACACATCTATATTCACACACATTATGTACCTACCTTTTAATATAAATGTGGGGGTATGTGTGTGCATGTACACAACTCTCAAAAGATCAACATTAAAGCTGAAACAGCTTGGAAACAGTGGAAGCCAGTAAATATTGAAATATCTACAAATTGCTAGATGTGACTGACGGTCAGAAGAGCATTACACACACACACACATTTTCCTCAAAATAAAGTAACTTGAGTTTAATGAAAATATATTTAAGAGGAAATACTAAGAGAATTCATTCCCATAGATCCACCACAAAGAATACTAAAGGGAGTCCTTAAGAAAGACAAATGATCTCATGAGCAGGTGCTGATTAATAGAAAAAACTTTGAGGAGGACATATTCATGGATTAACAATATGATAAAGTTCATGGGGGTGGCACCTGTGGCTCAGTGAGTAGGGCGCCGGCCCCATACACCAAGGGTGGTGGGTTCAAACCTGGCCCTGACCAAAATGCAACAAAAAAGTAGCTGGGTATTGTTGCGGGTGCCTGTAGTCCCAGCTACTCTGGAGGCTGAGGCAGGAGAATTGCCTAAACCCAAGAGCCAGAAGTTGCTGTGAGCTGTGATGCCCCAGCACTCTACCTGGGGAGACAAAAAAACAAACAAACAAACAAACAAAAACAATATAATAAAGTTCAAAGAATTGAAATCATTTAGAAATTTTATGTCAGACCACCATGAAATCATTAGCATTCAATTAACAATAAAGATAACTAGAAGCCAATATGTTAGCCTAAAGCAAGAAAATTCTAAAAAACTCAACGTTCACACAAGATGGACAAGGAAAATTTCAAATATTTTAAAGTGAAAAATAATGAAAGTATAACATAATAATACTTGGGAGGAACAGATAAAATTGTGCTCAATGAAGAAAATTTAGCTTTAAATTTACATATAAAAAGAATAACTGAAAACAATGATCTAAATATTTTTTCCCAGAAAGATAGAAAAAGAACAGAAAATTAAATACAATGAAATAAATTAATAGCAAGGATAAAAGTAAAATTTAATATAAATTGAAGATCAAAAACTTGATAAACACTTGCAAAACCCAATCAAGAACATAACAAGGAAATAAGAAAAAAACTAAATTAGAAATTAAAGAAATTAAATATATAGAAAATATGAGATATTACAAAAGTTTTACATTGAAATATTTGGAAGTTTAGATAAAAATTTAAAATTACTATAGAAATATTGTTAATTTAATCTGAATTAAAAATTATAATTAAAAATCTTCCCACATCAAAACCCAGGTCCAGATGTCTACATCAAAGAATTCTCAGGGTGGCACCTGTGGCTCATTGAGTAGGGTGCCGGCCCCATATACCGAAGGTGGTGGGTTCAAGCCCAGCCTTGGCCGAACTGCAAAACAGAAAAATAGCCGGGCATTGTGGTGGGCGCCTGTAGTCCCAGCTACTTGGGAGGCTGAGGCAAGAGAATCGCCTAAGCCCAGGAGTTGGAGGTTGGAGCTGTGTGATGCCAGAGCACTCTACCGAGAGGGATAAAGTGAGACTTTGTCTCTACAAAAAAAAAAAAAAATAGAATTCTCATAGCTATTTAAGAAATGATTTAACAAATATCATACAAAGTTTATTAGGGGTGGAAGGATGGGAGTGGAGGGGAAAGACTTTACATTTTATAGATGATTGATATGAATACCCTCATCTTCTTACCCAAATCTGACAAAGATGTTATAAAAAATAAGTAAAAATTTACAAGCTAATCTCTTTCATACTCATAGAAAAAAAGTCTGAAACACAATATTAGCAAATGAAATGTTATTATATATAGATAAGATACTACATCAAAATCAATTTGTGTATTTTTTGGAACCTGAAAAGAAAACCATATAGCTAAGTTAGTTCTTAGTAATAAAAACAAAGCTAGGACATCAGCTGACCAAACTTTAGGCTGTACTACAAAGCCATAGTGATCAAAACAGCATGGTATTGGCTCAAAAATAGAGACATAGACATTTGGAACCAAATAGAAAACCAGGAGATGAAACTAACATCTTACAGCCACCTAATATTTGATAAACCAAACAAGAACATACTCTAGGGGAATGAATTTCTATTTAATAAATGGTACTGGGAGAACTGGATATCCATATGTAAAAGACTGAAACTGAACCCACACCTTTCTCCACTCACAAGTTCATTCAAAATGGATAAAAGACCATTTACCTTGATAAAAGTTCATTTACCTTGATAAAATTTCTCAAGGAAAGCATGGCAAATACACTTCAAGATATCGGCCTGTGGAAAAACTTTATGAAAAAGTCTAGACTGTCACCTAACCTCAGTGAGAATGGCCCATGTCACAAAACCTCAAAACTGCAGATGCTGAAGTGGATGTGGAGAGAAGGGAACACTTTACACTGCTGGTGAGACTGCAAACTAATACAACCTTTTTGGAAGGAAGTATGGAGAATCCTCAAAGAACTCAAGATAGACCTCCTATTTGATCCTGTAATCCCATTACTAGGCATCTACCCAAAAGAAAAAAATTCTTTTACCATAGTGACATCTGCCCTAGACTATTTATCGCAGCTCAATTTACAATTGCCAAAATGTGGAAACAGCCTAAATGGCCCACCATCCCAGGAATGGATTAACAGGCTGTGGTGTGTGTATACTATGGAATACTATTCAGCCATTAAAAAAAGATGAAGACTTTACATCTTTTGTATTAACTTCGATGGAAGTGGAACACATTATTCTTAGTAAAGCATCACAAAAATGGAAAAGCAAGAATCCAATGTACTTAATTCTGATATGAGGACAATTAATGACCAAAGTAGTAGGTGGGGGAAGGGAAGAGCAGAGAGAGGTAAGGAGGGAGGAGGCTGGGGGGGTCATCGTGTGTGACTTACCTTTTGGGGATAGGACACAATTACAAGAGGGACTTTACCTAAAAAATGCAATCAATGTAACTTGTTTCAAAAATCTAAAAAAAAAAAAAAAAAAAAAAAA